>CM026198.1:33466183-33583683 GCA_014839995.1 Xenentodon cancila | reverse complement strand
AGCTTCGACAAAGTTTATGTGAGTTTCCAACCGCAGAGGAGCGCGGCTCATTCACGAAACTATTATTTATATACTAATATATAATCGTATTACTATTATTAAACGTGAAATGCACAATATTTCAAGCAAAATGTATTATGAGCATTGAAACGTAAAGAAAATATTTGAAAACTAAAAATGACCGAATGTAACTGCTATCCAGCAGGACTCCACAGTTACTGCTACCTGCAGGTTTTCACGAGACTCTTTCAAACTTCTCTGAAGTTGATAAAGTTCTTATCGTTGTTGATTCTTCATCCAGTTCAAACTTCACTGATTCATTTGTTTGGTGACTGATTGTTTCTTTCTGAGCCTGAGCTGTAAAATCACAGTCAATAATCACATCAGAATTGCATGCCATCATTTATGTGTGTGTGTGTGTGTGTGCGCGCGCGTGCGTGTGCGTGTGTGTGCAGTAGTTACTTAAGACAAAGTTTATGAGATGATGAAAAACCGTTTAGATGGAGGCATGGAAGTGATGTACTGCTATAAAGTCTAGTAATATCAGAACAGTGCACAGATGATTGTGGGTGATTAAAACAGGAAGACTTTGTTGATGGAGAAATTGAATTAATGAAAACATTGTTTTCACATTAGGTCAGTTTCTTTCTTGTTTTTCATTGTGGCTGTTAGATTTTGCTTGGGTTGTTTGAAAACCCAGCTTGGGAAACCTGATCCTGGTGCTTTTCCTGGAACATTTTGAGATGTTGCTTGGACATCGTAACACATGCAGGTCGCGCAAATGTGACTCCCAGCAGTCACATGAACAGACAGTCATATATGAGCAGTGGTCTCGTTGGATCGTTGATCAGTTGTTTGGAGCAAAGAGACAGATAAAGGTTGACGTTTAAACTACAAGTTCTGCTCTGTCAGATTATATATCACTGTTGCGGCTATGATGATGTCCACACTGTAAAAAAAATTCCGTAAAAACTACAGAAAAATACTGGCAATTTTGGTAGCCAGTAATGATCTGTAAAAAATACGGTAATACAGTTTTTCACATTAGGGTAGAGTACTGTAAATTTACAGTAATACCTGGGGTTTATAGCAGTAATACAATGTAAAAATGTGAGTATTTGTCATTGAAAAATACATGTATAGACTGCATATTTAGCTGTAAAATACACTTTTTTCTACACGTTTAAACTGTATACTTACACAGAAACACCGTATTTTTTATCTATTTGAACCGTATATTTAACACAGAAATACCTTCAATTTTACAGAAAAATACTGGCAATTTTGGTAGCCAGTAATGTTCTGTAAAAAATACGGTAATACCGTTTTTCACATTAGGGTAGAGAACTGTTACTTTACAGCAATAACTGGGGTTTATAATGGTACTAAGATGTAAAAATTAAAGTATTTGCCATTGAGAAATACATGTATAGACTGCATATTTAGCAGTAAAATACACTTTTTTCTACATGTTTAAACTGTATGCTTACACAGAAACACCGTATTTTTTATGTATTTGGACCGTATATTTACCACAGAAATACCTTCAATTTTACAGAAGAATAATGGAAATTTTGGTAGCCAGAATTTTACCGTAAAAAATACGGTTAAAACTTTTTTCACATTACAGCAAAGTACTGTTAATTTACAGTAATAACTGGGGTTTATAACAGTATTAAAATGAAAAAAATACCATATTTGCCATTGAAAAATGTATGTATTTAATGTTTATTTAGCAGTAAAATGCACTTCTTTTTACATATTTACACTGTATTCTTAACCAGGAAAACCTTTGTTTTTACATGGAAATACCTTCTGTTTTACAGAAAAATATTGGCAACTTTGGTAGCCAGAATTTTTCCGTAAAGAACACGGTAAAACTGTTCTTCACATCTCAGTAAAGTACAGTTTACCGTTACAGTAACAAATGGGGCTTACAACAGTATTAAACTTTGAAAGTGCTAATATTTGCCATTGAAAAATACATGTTTAAACATACATTTATCACAAAAAAAAACCCATTTTACATAATGAAACTGTTTAACAGTTTTTACACCGTTCGACCATATGTTTAATCTAGAAATACATTGTAATTTATTGCACACATAAATACTGGCAGCTGTGGTTGCCAGAAAATCTTTTTCGCAGTTATGCAGGTACATTTATGCAGTTACAGTTATGCAGGTACATTTTAAGGTTATAACTGGGGTTTAGATGAGTATTATACTTTAAAAGTAAATATATTTGTCAGTACATCCTTAGACCAGCTATTGAACACAGAAATACTGTTTTGTTTTTTAATTACTGGAAGCTGTGGTTGCCAGAATTCAAAAACTTTTTTTTAATTACAGGTTAATAACCTTTGTAATGTTTAAGTCTAAATCATTATTTTACCAGAATAATTACATTATTTAATAGACAAAATCCCATATTTTACTCATACATTGCAGAATATTACATTTTTCAAGTTACTATACCCCCCAAAAGATTTATGTTAAAACAAAACTGTTGTTGGGACACAAGCACTTACTAGAATTTATTATAAAAGGAAAACAAAGATACAAGAATCATTTTAGATTAAAGTATTTAAAATGATTCCCAAATAAAGAATACTTTTTAGGATAAAAAGTCTGAAAAGCAATGAAAAGTTTGCATAAAGCAGAGATCTGCCCACTCTTGATTCAAGCAATAAAAAGAAACTCAACATGAAATATGTTTCTCTGACAGCACTAAAACTATCTTAAGTATGTCATATTATACTTACAGTTGTGGTCAATGGTGATGAGCTCAGCAATACGTGAAAGTTGCGCTTTGGATTTAACAATCCAAAGGTGCATGCCATCCCTTTATCCAGGAGTCCATGGGCATAAAAGGGACCTGACAAAAATGTCAATAAGTTGTCCATGATGGGTCAAAAATCTTGATTTCCTGTAGCTTATAAGCCATGTCAGCAGCTTGTGAATGTCAAGGGTCTCCATATCCTGGCTAAACTGTGTTACAACAGTGGGATCCCAAGACCTAACAACATCAGGAAAAGTAGATGCAACAAAAACAGTTAATCCAAGAAAATATCAATCTATTATTTTTGATTTATAAAAGTTATTTAGGAGAAATTGTGCAAAATAAATTGGATTATGGCAGTATATGAATTTAAAATCCAGCACTGTCTGCTGGAATGAGCATTTTTGCTGAGGTTTTCAGTTTTTCAGATTCTCACACATCATGGGTAGATCTACTGCTGATGTCTTGCTTGACATATTAATAATAATAATAATTATTATTATTGTTGATAATATTATCATTATTACCAAATCCTAAAAATTTTAGTTATAATAACATTTTACATACTTAAAGAAAAAAGGTTAGAATATGACAAGATCTGATCTCTTTCAGCTACTGTACTTCATGTGCCTGGGTTACATATAGACCTTCATCTCATTAGAATAACTTTTTTTTCTTTAAACACCATCGGCCAACACATTGGCAAGGCCAGGCCCAAGCAGTATTTTTAAATTCCAATAGATAACTTATGAGAAGCAGATGACGTCAAGAAAGGAAGATCAGCTAAAGAGAAGATCGGCTGAGATGAGCTGAAAACTAGAAGAATAACCTTAAGGCAGGAAGATCACTTGAAAAGAAGATGGCTGAAAAAAGGAACTCTGTGTTGAATAGAGGAAGATAAGTTTGAAGCATTTAGTCAAAACTCTAGCAGAATAATACAATTTAGCAGAATTTAGCAAGTGGCTAAAAGCCATAAAAGAAAGAACTGATGGCTTTAGTAACATTGATCTTAAATAAAATAGTTGAAGAAGGTGAAAAACCTTTTGAATTGCTAAAGAACTTTAAATTAATCAAAATAAAGATTTAGAGCAAGAAGATGAGGAAGAAAGGGGAAAGGAAGAGAAGAAGAGGAATTGGACTGGAGCTAAGTGGAAGAAGAAAAAGGAAGGGATGGCAGACAGAAAGGCATGAAGGAAGACATGCTGACAGAAGTGCAGAGAGGGAGACAAGCCAACACGTATGGACATAGAAAGACATATACGCTGCTATAACTAGTTTCCTCTCTCTCTTTGGAATTACTGCATCAATTAATGTTCTTCATGAAATAATAAAGCTTATTTTATTTACATGGAAATCACCTTTTAAAAACTGTTTTTGTATTTGAAGTCAGGTAATCCTTGTCTGATATGAAAAGTTGTTTGATGATCCAAAACATGTTTTACAAAACAGCAGAAATCAAAGAAAATCGATAAGGGGGCAAACACTTTTTCTCAGCACTGTATATGATTTCAACAGACACTTCTACAATCCAGTTTGGACACATAGCATATAGAAGCCAACAGAGGCCATTTATAAAGTGACTAGCTAAAATTTGTTGTCAATATGTTTCACTGCATGCAGAATCAAACCAAAAAAAGAAAAAAAAAGTAAAATGTAAAAGTAGTTTGGCAACATTATACTGCTTTTTTTTTAAAATATATTTCATGATGTTTAATTATTCCTCCTAAATCGACGATCTATTTAATAAGAGGGAATTTAGTATTTCCCACCTTTGTGCCTCTGTTCTTTTAAAGATTTATGTTGTTTTCTTTTACCTAATACTAAAGGTTTTACCTAATACTTTGAGCAGTTACAATCAGAATATTTTTATTGTCTCTACACAATAAAGAAAACAACACAAAATGAAAATAGAGACATATCTTTTACACATAACTTTATGTACTGTAGTATACTTCACAAAAAATATTACTCTAAGCATCTTACAGGATAACTCACCTTTCTGATGGTGCAGACAGATCTCTAGGTTTCTCCAGGTGTAGGACTTCTGGCACTGGTCTGGCGAACAACACTAAGTAGACTGGATCGGTTTTGGACTGGTTCCAGTGCAATGCCCTAAAATATTTAAAAAAAAAAACATTATTACTTTTATTTTCTTTTTTATTAATACTTTTGATAGGCTTACATGGCTTAGTTTGAATGTTATGTCAAGAATATGGAGTTCATCAGCAGTCAATCTGCAGCCACTGGACAGTCTGGTTTTGCTGATTATAAATAGAAACTTAGCACAAAAAGTAAGGAAAACTGTGTTTGGATTATTTCTTTGTTGCAACAATGCTTCTTGGCAACAAATATACTGTTGGAAAGCATGTTTATTTTCCTTTTGAATGGCAACACATTAGAAAGGAACATTCATTCAACAAAATTATCACAGAAGTTTTAGTCAGATTATTAATTTAAAAACAATTATTAAAGTTTTAAATATATCCTAATAAAAATATCCTAATATAATCTTAATAGGAATATTTTCTAATCCTATGTTTTTAGTTTACCAGCTGTTATCACATAAATTAGTCCAAAATTTTCACTAACACTCACACACGTTATAAAGTAAAATCCAGGTTTTATGCAGCTTTTATCAGTCAGGAGCAGATCTCTGAAAGAAGCTTTTTTTGCTTTCTTCCAATTGACTTTGTTACTTTTCTTAGGATTTATTAAGAAGAAACACCTTTGTCAAAAGTTTAATGAAGGGTTAAAAACAAGGAACCTGTATTGTTAAATATACTATAACGAACAAGAATACACACAGAAAAGTCACATTAAAAAATAAATAAATTAAGACTTTGTACCTTTGCAGGAACTGTAGTGTTGAGGAGTTTCCCTGGGTAGTGTGTAGTGTAGTCATTTCCATGTCAGACAAAGGTGTGGACGTGAATGAAGTGACGTGATGGTTGATCATTTGGTTGATGCTTAACATGAGTGTCCAAGCATCTAAGCAGGGCCCTGGAAATATTAACAATGGAAAAAAATCACTACAAGCATTAAACTTCAAAGCACAAAACTTTTTATTTTTAGAGCATCTTTAAGAGATTGTGATTCACAAAGGGTTCACTGATGCTCATCTTCGTGGTTACTTTCTCAACACAATAATATAAGAGGTTGCTAACAACTTGAACATCTGAACCTGGAAAAGTTTCTGAGCTAACACTTCATTAATAGGTGAAGTTTTGACTCTGTCAGAGAAGACTAAAATCCCACGTGTGATGATGGTGTTGAGGGTTGTGGGTGTGGCGTGTTTGGGTGTGGTGTGGTGGATATGGTGTGTGCTGTATGGCGAATTTTTTGTGTGTTGTGGCGTATGGAAATGACTTTGTGTGTAAACTCACTGTTCTGAGACCAGGCAGCAACAAGTCTTCATGTCTCAACAGCCTCCAACAGTGTCCACGTCCCCTTCTGTAATGTCCTCTAGATAATCTGCAGTCTCTGTACCAAGTGTCTTCATGGCATCTTCTACAGACAACTTCTGCAGAAACATCTGGAAGCACTGTAGTGATGACTTTGCTTATGTTCATCTGTGATTCAGCCATATCTATCAGATTTGAGAGACAAAAAAAGAAGAATCTGACTACTGACATAAAAATCTGTTGTCCATCAGGTGTCCATGAGTTCATGAACGGATTACTCATTCTTGTATTTTATCCCATTATACTGCACTACCATAAAAAAAAGAGTAGGAGTTTATTGTAGTTTTTGCTGTAAGGATGAGGACATTTAAACTAACTTCTAACATGATCTCACTGGCGCTCACGGAGTGAAAAGTTACACGTTATTACTGCAGAAGCAGCTGTCAAAACCGACGGCCTGTTATAATAAAGACGATAGAAATGAGACTTGTGGAGCTGCATTCAGCGTTTCAACACGCGGAGCTTCTGTAGTGCAGTTGAACAATGAACGCGTTTAAAGACGAACAGTTTATTCACAAATATGACAAAAACAAATATCTGCGAAAACACGAACGGTCTATGTTTGGATTCCCGGTTCCCGAGTCGGGCGGCGAGTTTTCCAAAAACAAGAGTTACGAATGCTCACGTTATAAAGAGACAGAGAAGAAAAATATCAACTTACCGCTGAAATTTGAAGATGCTTGCACGGAAGTTGTCACACTGACGAGCTGCAGCGTCCAGAGAACTGCCGCCGCCTCCTCCCTTCCTAACGGCTGGAAGAAGATCGAGCGCGCTGATTGGTTGAATTCAAATTAAGGCGCCGTGATGGTTTATAACTCCCGCTTATTTCTGAATACCGTTATTTACTAAGAGTAGACTTTACCTTTAGACGATAATTTAATAACGTATTTTATTTAAACAATGTGTACTTATTTTATTATAATTGTTGTGTGTTTTCCCTTCATCAACCAATACACCTTTATTTATAAAATACCTTACTACAAGCAGCTGGCATTCAAAGTGGTTTACAAAGTGGTTTAATGCAATAAAAATGCAATAAAAGCATGTGAACAGAGCAGATAATGGACTCCACCCTTTTCCGGTTGAGAACTATGGCCTCAAATTTGGAGGTGCTGATTCTTATTCCAGTCAGTTCACACTCAGTTGCAAACCACCCCAGCACATGCTGAAGGTTCCATCCATCCATCCATCCATCCATCCATCCATCCATCCATCCATCCGGGACCAGGTCACAGGGGACTCTGGACTCTGACTCCTCTCGATATGAAGGAGTAGTGGCTCTGCCCTGAGCTCCTCCTGAATGATTGAGCTTTTTTTTTTTTTTTTTTTTTTTTTTTTTCCCTTTCTTGTCATTGTGGACATCGTGCACACGCTGTAACAATGTACGATGCACACCGAAATTAGTCTCTGCTTTTAACCCATCAACTAGTTTCACTAGTGAGCAGTGGGGCTGCTAGCAGGGCAGCGCCCCGGGGAGCAATTGGGAGTTAAGGGCCTTGCTCAGGGGCTCAGGGGCCCCTGAGCAAGGCCATTGTGGGCAGCCCTGGGCTTGAACCTGGGTCCTCCACGCCCAAGCCCACCACTGTAACCACTAGGCCACCACTCCCTTTCACCCTTTCTCTAAGGGATCGTCCAGCCACCCTGTCCCTTGTCCTTTTGATCATTACCCAAAGTTCATGGCCATAGGTAAGGGTGGGAGCGTAGATTGACCGGTAAATCGAGAGCTTCGCCTTGCGACTCAGCTATTTCTTCACAACGATGGTCCGGTACATTGACCGTATAACTGCAGACTCTGCACCAGTCCATCTGTCAATCTCACGCTCCAGCTTTCCCTCACTCCTGATCAAGACCCCGAAATACTTAAACTCCTCCACTTCAAGCAGGACATCTCCACCTACTCAGATAGGGCAAGCCACCCTTTTCCAGTTGAAAACCATGGCCTCGAATTTGGAGGTGCTGATTTTCACCCCAGCCGCTTTCCACTCGGTTGCAAACTGTCCAAGCACATGCTGAAGTCCTGGCTCGATGAAGCCAAAAACACAACATCATCTGCAAAAAGCAGAGATGATATTTTGTGGTTCCCGAACTAGACCCTCTCCGGCCCCTGAAGGACACCCCTATGCTCAAACATGGTGTTTGTTATGGACAGACTGTGACAGAAGTCCAATAACAGAGCATCGTTCCTCCCAGTCATGTCTGTCCAGGTAACACTGTCATTGCCCATTGGCCATTGGCCCATTGGCCTCCTGATGGTTCACATTTAACATACAATCACACATATCCCAACTAAATGACATCCAATGGTTTCCAGTTTAGTCCAGATCTTTATTCTAAGTTCATCTGTTCTCACATTGAGCTGACAAGAACTGAATTAACATTGGGGCTTGGCACCCAGTCTCAGATAAGTCACACCTCTCTGCCCTTTACACTTATCAGTTTCCACTTATAATAATAGGTTGGTAAAATGAAAATAAAAAATTGTAGAAATTAGAGTGAAAATCTTTTAAATAAGATTTTAATTAGAAATTCACATTTGTGTCAGTTATGTATATTATGTTTTTTGTTTGTTATAAAAAGATTTTGATAGTAAATTTAATATTGATAGCATGTGTATTTAATACCATATTGATGTAAAATTCACAGTTGTGAAATTTAAGTATATTATGATATTTTTCTATTATTAACAGTAGTAGATAGTAAAATTAAGTATTAATCCTTTTATTTTCAAGGCACCAGTGTAAATTTACCAGTTGTAGCAGTTTTCAATATGATGGTTATTTGTCTGGTATCCACAGTAACTGATAGTAAAATTAACAATTATAAACTGTCTTTTGCAAAAGGTATCACTGAAAACTTTAAAATTGTGGCAGTTATGTATATTATGGTATTTGTCTGGTATTAACAGTAATTGATAGTAAAATTAACAAGTATTAATCATCCATTTCACAAGCCAGCACTGTAAAATTTACAGTTTTGGGAGTTTTCTATATGACGGCTACTTGTCTGGTATTAAGAGTAGTTGATAGTAAAATTAACAAGTATTAATCATCCATTTCACAAGGCAGCACTGTAAAATTTACAATTGTGGCAGTTATGTGTATTACAGTATTTGTCTGTTATTAACAGTAATTGATAGTAAATTTAACAAAGATAACTTGTGTATTTAACATGATATTGACGTAAAATCTGCAATTGTGACAGTTATAACTATTACGGTATTTACATGTTATTAACAGATATTATTTAGTAATTTAAACAGTGACACATTTTGAATTTTACAGTAAATCAATGTTCATTTTACAGTTACTATTGTAATATTGTTTACGGTATATGACTGTTAAAAATATGGTGTTTTTTTTTTAACAAGGTTTTAATGTGTTTTTTACACAAAATACAAGTAAAAAAAACATAGTTTTGATGTGTATTTATTTTTATAGTAATAAACTGTTAAAAACACAGTTTTTATCCTTTTTGCAGTTTACAGTTAATTACTGTCACTATTTTACCGTTTTTTTCTGTAAAGTCTACGGATATTTTTTACAGTGCAGTTTGTACTTGAACTACATGTTGGTCTCACAGTTTCAGGAAGCTCCACCTCCTCACCGCCACTATTAAACCGTAACTCCTTCCTGAACCCTGTTGAGGTCCACTCTCGCTTTGTCACTGTCCAAGTCATGCAGCTGAAATGACTCGTCCAACTGAGATTATCTCTGTCAGCATAACTGTTTTTTTTGTTGTTTTTGTTTTGGACTTCACTCTACTTAGGGATTAATAAAAGAAATAATTAGACTGTCATTAGGGCCAGTGAAGGGTACACATTTGCACACACACTGCACACAAAAAAACAACAACAAACAAACAAAAAAAAAAAAACATGAACTTTGTTAGCATATTGGAGACCATAATTTTAATATTTACTCAACTCAACTCAGCTCTTGTAGCTTTTGTGAACCTAAACGGACTGAACTGTTCATTGAATGCAGGTATAAAGCTACTTCCAAGCTCTCCTTCATATTTTATTGAACTAAACACATGTATTGATTTAAATTAAATGTATTTATACTGTATTTTCATTTACAAATACAACATACAAATTCATGAATATGTAAGTTTTAGTCTTTCATTCATGCATATGTTTATGTATGCAGGTATGCATGTTGGCTTGGATGCATTTTTTTGGAGTCCAGTTTTGAAGATCGACAGTAAACAAGTTATTTGATTTGGGAAAAAACTCTCATTGCTTTACTGATTTCATTAGTGGAAATATGCTGAATAGTGAATTTAGATTAAAGTTTTTTGAACAACCTGCATGATTTGAGTTAACAGTGACAGACAGCAGGAGATCTATCAGAAACAAAACCTGTTGAGATAAAGGAGAGTGCATTACAGAGCTCTAAATTTAACCCAATCTGATGCAGAATTAGTTGATCTTGCTTTGACCCAAGCAATATTTATTTCTCTGATAATATTTACTATGTGTTTACAGCACCAGGGGTTATCTCTTCCTAAAACACTTGCTTGTTGCAGATCAACAAAAAGGAGCTGCAGAAATGTTGCCACACTCAACATCATGCATTAGACTGACCCGACTAATATCACTGCTGTGTAGGTCATGAAGGAATGCCTGCGTTTAAAAGTTTTAGATTTTTTTAACATAGTATGGTTTAGGCAAATCAGGTTTATTAGTATCGCACAATTCAACAACAGGGTGATTCGAAGTGCTTTACAGAGACATTAAAACATCACATAAATAAAACGCATGATTTAAAATGTAAACAAAAGAGAAAGAAAGAAAAAAGAACAATAGATAAAATAAGTGGTTAAAATGTAATCAAGTTTTAAAACTTAAGCTTAAAAGTAAAACCATGACGATTTGGAGCTTTATTCAAATGTTGCTGAGAACAGGTGAGTCTCCAACCTGGATTTAAATAAACTGACTGTTTCAGCTGATCTGAGGATTTCTGGGAGTTTGTTCCAGACATGTGGAGCAGAGAAGCTGAAGGAAGCTTCTCCAGGTCTGGTTCTGACGCTGGGAACTGATAAAGTAAAACCAGATCCAGGTGACCTGAGGGGTCTGAAGGTTCATACTGGGTCAGGAGGTCACTAAAGTATTTTGGTCCTGGACCATTCAGAGCTTTAAAGACCAACACCAGAACTTTAAAGTCTGTCCTCTGACGGACAGACAGCCAGTGTAAACACCTCAGAGCTGGACTGATGCGGTCCAGTTTTTGGTCTTAGTGAGGACTGGAGCAGCAGAGTTCTGGATGAGCTGCAGTTGTCTAACTGATGTTTTAGGTGGACCTGTAAAGATGCTGGTATAATCAAGTCTTCTGAAGATGAATGCAGGGACTAGTTTCTCCAGGTCCTGCTGAGACATCAGATCTTTGAACCTTGATATATTTTTGAGGTGATAGTAGGCTGACTTTCTTATTGCCTTAAATACATTTTTCAAATTTAGGTCTATCACTACACCCAGATTTTTGGCCTGGTTGTTGGTTTTTAGGTGTTTAGATTGACTCTCTCTGGTGACCTGTGATCGTTTCTCTTTGGCTCCAAAGACAATTACCTCTGTTTTGTTTTGTTTTTTTTTTTTTTTGCTGGAGAAAATTGTCGCACATTCAGTCATTAATCTCCTCAATGCATTTACCAAGAGCCTGTACAGGTCCTCGGTCTCCTGGTGACATTGTAATATATATCTGCATGTCATCTGCATAGCTGTGGTAGGTTTTTTGTTGTTTTTTTATAATCTATCCCAATGGGAGCATGTAGATGTTAAACAAAACAGGTCCCAGGATGGAAACTTGGGAAACTCCACATGTAATTCTTGTCTGCTCAGATGTAAAGTTGCCTATTGTCACAAAGTATTTCCTGTTCTCTAAGTACATATTAAAACAGTTTACTATAGTTCTGTAAAGACCTGCCCACTTCTCCAGTTGTTTGAGTAATATACAATATATATAATGTGGTCAACTGTATCAAATGCAGCACTGAGATCCAGCAAAACTATGACTGACATTTTTCCACCGTCTGTATTCAGTCATATGTCATTAAACACTTTGGTCAGAGCCGTCTCAGTGCTGTGGTGCTGTCTAAAACCTGACTGGAAGCCATCATAGCAGTTATTTTGTGTTAAAATGTAAGTGAGCTGTTGAAAAACTGCTTTTTAAATTATTTTACTTGAAATTTGGAGATTGGTCTGGAGTTTTGCATTTGTGTCTTGTCAAGCTTGTCCTTTTTCATAATCTGTAACAGGTCTGACTCCAAAATGTTTGAGACCTTTTTGAACAAATCTGCAGGATGTCTGAACAGCAAGACATCAGTTCAGTTGATGTAAGATGTCCTCCAGGTCTCTGTTGTTAATAGGGTGAAACTGTATCATGGTGATTAAACCGGTTTTCGGTGGACACACTACATATCCTGAACCTGCTGTTGACGTACCAACTGCTAGTCTAATATTTTGGATTTTTCTTTATTTAACAGAAGGGCACCAACAAATGTGTCCATATATGTAAGTTTATTTTCAGGTATCAAACATTTGTTTTCTCTCATTAATTTTATTTATTTTGATCTCATCACCAAAGTTTGGCTCTCCACCAAGCAAAGTGTATGAGTATCTTTTAGTTTCTCAATTTTGAAAGACACCATGTTTTAATCTAATTGAAATTTCACCTTTTCCTATTGTGACACAAATGCTTTGAAAGGTTTTGTGAAATAGCTGTAAAGATTTGTCAAAAACAGATGTTATGTATGAAAGTTTGAAGCGCTGTAACTCAAACCTGGGCTGTAATTCTATCAAGGAGCCAGTGTCTGTTTTAAAGCATGTAGAAGCTCAGATGAGGAGAGGGAGGCCCACAAAGATGTAAGTGAAAAGATGAAAAAGCTGTCAGAGTGGTGGCGGATGTCTCTTCAGAAGACAGAGTTGCAGTGACAGAGTACAGGGACGCCTTGGGAGTTCTCTAAGAGCTCAGCCTAAGACCAAGAAGAGAACTTGTGTTTTCATAAAACCCTCTGTAGATGGGACTCAGATGAGTGTTAAACACGTGATCGTAAATCCCAAACCCCATAGTCAGGCATGACGGAGCAGCTGGGCAGAGGTGGAGGTTATATAAGGATGCAGAACAGCAGACTGAAGCAAAAGCCACCTTAAAGTCCCCTTCAATTTTCATTTTGTTCATCAATTGTTTTTATGTGTTAAAAGACACATCATTAGAAAAACCTTCCAGCAACACTACAGATACAGACTTCTGGAACCACACAGATCTCTGTTTTGAAAAGGAGAGCACCACTTACAGGAGCAGATGGAGAACCCCAGATGACTCCAGCTCCTTGAGGACAGTTGAAGGAACAGATCCTGACTTCTGGAGAGACCGGCAGCTGTGAAGGGAGAAGCTTGAACAAGCTACAGGTCTTGAGTTTATGTAGAAACCAGCACAAACACAAAAGAGGATCTTCTTGGTGTGTTTTGGTCTTTTAGAAAGACGACAGCCTGACATGCTTTGCATCTGGTTGTGACAGTGCAAACCTTCAAGTCTCACTGGAAATTGTTCAACTAAGACAAAAGTGGATTTGTTCTGCTTGAAAACATCCCAATGCCAAGTGAAAGCAACAGGACAGACATGGACTTTATTTAGTTTTCCCTTTTCTTTTTCTGATTTTTAGACCCACCTTCCACAGAGAAAGATGCAGATCAAAGAGGGAAAGAACTTGGTAACACCAAGCATCTCTAACTATGTTCCTACAACTGAGATTTCTAGTTCAGCGAGCAAGAGGAATATAATAATGTAATACTGGAAGAAAGTATAATTACTTGTACCTATGTGATGTAGACACATGTTGACATGTCAAATGTTCAGTATAAAATAATAATTTATTATTGCTTTAGTAACAACCATCGTGTCAGAGGACCCATGATCTGTAACTAAGATGAGCCATTGTTGGGGTTTTTGTTTTTTACAGAAGCGTGTACCAAATTATACCTTAAAATGGTTGATATTTAGTTCAGCTTCTAGCTGCATGGCTGTGTGATGTTAGTACTGTTCCCTCACAAAAAATAAAGTTCTTGGTTCAAATCTTGGCTGGGTTATTCATGTCTCTGTTTGAGAATGGGGTTTTCCCTATTTGTTCCAGTTTTCTCCCATTTATAAAAAAAAAAAAACAATAACACCCACAAACAATTAAAAAATATCACAAATGGCATCAAGTGAAACCCCCGGTGGGACACTGAACCCACATTGCCCCCAATACCCCAGTCATGTGTAACAGGTACCGGTGGTGATGCCCATATACAGTTGCATCGATAGCTGGAAACACAGTGAAACAACAGACAACACAGGAGACGGTGTTTGCTTTCTCCGGATTCTCGTCAGCTATCTTTATTTACATGTCTCTCAATACGTTGTCAACTTTGTCCATCATACTATTAACCAATAGATCACTATATATGTATATGTTTTGTCCACTTAGACATTTGTTAATCACCAAATGCATTAATTCAGCAAATCATCCAAATTACTACAAACATATTTCTTAACTTAGTTTGCATAATGCCAACTGAATGGCTATTGTTATTACATCTTTAATGTAGCTTCTCACCATGTACCTTTAAAGTACCTCAAAGACAAGTATCCCAGCTGTACTTGGATAGACATTCACATTTAACGTAGGCATAACATAATACTAACTGTTCAACTCAACATATTAATGTGACACAGTAAAGAACATATCTTGCTTACACATCAGGATGTAATTATAGCTCTCGACGTTTAGCTGCTAACCGTGATTACTCCACCGAATGAGCTTGTGTAACACTAAAACATTAATCTACACGGGTCGTTATTACCCTTTCCTAACTGTCGAATTATGTGTTTATCATTGTAAACATATCTTAACATTTAACACGCACACCACATACCTGGAAACACAGTGAAACAACAGACAACACGGGAGACGGTGTTTGCTTCTCCGGATTCTCGTCAGCTACGAGGAACCCGACCAGGCTCATGCAAACTAAAACCTCACTGCACCCTCTACTGTTGAAAAGTGGTGTAACGGTCATGGTGACTGTTCCAAAGTAAAACCTTGTCTAACAGAAATGAGGTAACGTACTGTTCATTTTAACACAATAAAACTGAAACACAAATGTGAACTCACATTAGTGGGCTTCACACATGCATACTGCCAATCCCAAACCTGGAAGAATGGGGAGGGTTGTGTCAGGAAGGGCAGAATATATGTCAGGGTTTCTGGTGCAAAAATGACCAGCTTCATGAATCTGAGCCACCTCTGCAGAAAGACAAGAGCTCCACCCACCCCAGCTGTTCGTTTGATGGGATTGATCGATTGGTTTCCTGTTTAAAGAGAAGTGCAAGTATCCACCAGCATGTTAAGGAGCACCAGACAAGTCCTGTCTGCTGGTAGAAACCCACCTCAGCATGTCCTCAACAACCTCGGTGTAAATCCTCTGGTACTCCTCTGCTGAGTGGTTGTGGATCCTAGGAAGCTCTGCAATGACGTCACGGTTTGTCCTGTTTAGTTTTGATTACGTAAATGGAGCAACCTTCAGCTCTCCTACTTTATGACCCTGCCCACAACCGATGATTTGTGGTTTGATTGGCCACCTCTACACACGTGAAGTGATTGGACGTCAGTGATTGGTTGGAAGAAATTGTAGGAATCGCAAAGGAAGTTCTTTGTTTTGATTTTTCAGATTAATATTTACAACCTTTATGAGAGTTAACTGTAATTTGTAAATCATGTCTGAAAAGATACTTCAAAATGCACTAAATACAATTTTTAAATTCTAATAAAATTCATTCAAAATATTCATCCATCCATCCATTATCTAAACCCGCTTTATCCGTTTCACGGGGGTCTGTCGGAGCCTATCCCGATGCATATCAGGCGAAAGGCAGGGGTCCACCCTGGACAGGTCGCCAGTCTATCCAGGGCCACATACAAACAACCAATCACACTCAGATGCACATCTAGGGAGAATTTAGAAAGATCAAATAACCTACACTGCATGTTTTTGGACTGTGGGAGGAAGCCGGAGTACCCGGAGGAAACCCACGCAAGCACGGGGAGAACATGCAAACTCCACACAGAAAGACCCACCGGGCAGGGAATTGAACCGGGAACCTTCTTGCTGTGAGGCAACAGTGCTAACCACTAAGCCACCGTGCTGCTCAAAATATTCATATTTGATATAATTTAATACAAAACTGAGAAAACTATAAATTGAGCTAAATAAGCACAATAAAATCAGTCAGAAATATAATAATACATCAAGATACATTAATAAATATATAAATAAATGTAGTAAAAATTACAATTCAACATAATTAGATAAACTTATAAACTAGGAGCATGTGTTTTGCTGGAGGTCATCAGTTCATCATGTCAACATTTCAATTCAGTTTCAGCTCAATTCATTCAAACTTCATTAACCACCAAAACAAGATTTACTGTGACTTTCTTTGAATTCCTATAAAGAATTGTTACAGATGATACTAGCGTTGTGATGGAAGGATCTCCTGCAGCAGATTGAAGGATCTCCTGCAGCAGATTGAAGGATCTCCTGCAGCAGACTGAGGGAAGGTTGACATTCGCCAACTTTCACTGGTAACAGAGTCACCAGCCATCAGTTTTTTTGTTTTTTTTTTAAACAGTGGGTTTGTCACACCTATAAATGTGTTGATGTTCCACCTGGAAGAGTGAGAGACTGTTGATGCTCCCACATCCCCAGTGACCAGAAAGAACCAGAAAAAAGGTGTGCATCGTACATACAGCGTGTGCACGATGTCCACACTGACAAGAAAGGGAAGAAAAAAAAAAAAAAAAACAAAAGAAAAAACTTTACACATGATTTGTCTGCATGTGTGTTAAAATCATTGTCAGAAGTGGGATTTGAACCCACGCCTCCATTTGGAGACCAGAATCCTCAGTGACGCTGAAGGAACCCGTCCTTGAGTCTGGCGCCTTAGACCACTCGGCCATCCTGACGCTGCTTCTGTTAGTTCACAAAGTTGTTAACATAAGATGACAATCGAGGTTTCTGAAATCAAATTTAAATGTTGTTTCACCGGATCAAAGGAAAGTTTTCCTGTTGTGAAACAGACACTTTGGTTTAAAGTTAAGAAGTTTCTATAACTGAAATAAAATCCACATCTTGACTTTGACCCGACATTCCTGATATTGGTTTAAATTTGTTCCTCATCATTTTTTGTGTTACATTGACAAAAGGACGGATGAATGAAGGAGTATGAAGTTTACTTAATTTAAATTTTAACATCAGCTGCTCAAATTCTCGATGATCTTCAAATTCTCTTGAAAAAGCGCTTCTCCTTCAGCTTTTAGTATCGACTGAACAATTTGGTCGACCACTACTGTTTTAAATGTGTTTTAAAAAATTAACTTTGACTTGATCTAAGATGACGAAGATGATATGACAAGTTTCTTGGCCTTTCAGCTTTATGTTTAAACATGCGATCTTAAGTAGCTCAAAACTGTTTTTAAATATTATTGGCTACAGCAGTGGGTGATAAGAGTTGGAAACTGTTTCTCTTCTTGTTCTCGTCACTTTATTTTCCGACACTGTCCAGTGAACTTTCAAGGACTGTCAGAACTCCGCCTCTCACCTGATGAACCAAGGACAGATGCCCATAACCAAGACCTGGGAGCAGAACTCAGACAATACTCAGCACACAACAATACTCAGACATACTCAGGGCAGCACGGTGGCTTAGTGGTTAGCACTGTTGCCTCACAGCAAGAAGGTTCCCGGTTCAATTCCCTGCCCGGTGGGTCTTTCTGTGTGGAGTTTGCATGTTCTCCCCGTGCTTGCGTGGGTTTCCTCCGGGTACTCCGGCTTCCTCCCACAGTGTGGGCGTGATCGGTTGTTTGTATGTGGCCCTGGATAGACTGGCGACCTGTCCAGGGTGTACCCCTGCCTTTCGCCTGATATGCGTCGGGATAGGCTCCGACAGACCCCCGTGACCCGGAAACGGATTAAGCGGGTACAGATAATGGATGGATGGAAGACATACTCAGACACATGGATGTTGCTGCAGAGAGGTGCAGCAAAGTCTTGGTAAAACCCATCATTCATCATTCCAGACAAGATCTGAACTGGTCCATTTAAAGATCACTTAACACATACATGTTACATTTGTGCACCACTCTGGACATTCATACTAACGTTTACTTGTCCAGTTTTATTTGACAGCTGTTTTACCTCCGATAACCAGAATCTGGGATAATAAAAACAGGTTTTATTCTGAGCTGCCAGACGTCTTCAAATAAACTCGGTACATGTTGACTAGAGGACCTGGAGGTTGCAGGCAGAGTTTGGGTGCGAAGGAGGTGACGGTGGCTGGAGGCTGTAGATGTCAGATAAATGTGACATGAGGAGGAAATGTGATCATGTCCAGTAAACCAAAAGAAGCCAGCAGCTCAATCCAACATCAAACATTTCATTAAAGAAAAGTTTCACCTTTATGCTCCAATACTGACCTGCTGATGTCGTTATAGTTTCATGTTCCTGTGGAAAAATAATTTCAGTTTTGTGTCTGCTTTACTAGTGTTGATAACAATAACAAGAACAATAGATCTTCGCTTCAATGAGTTCTTTGCATAACTTCCTTATGTACTATTCTTTGTGGCGTCATCGATGACATCACATGTCTGATGACATTCCTCGGCCACATGAACAGTAAGTATTTACAACGATGTGCATCTGATGCTGGACATTTTTTGCAGAAAGCGATGATAATGATATGTTCATGTTCCCAAATGTATCAACAGCGCCGTCTGCTGTTTAAACTCAAATATAAATGTTTTGTTTTAGTTTACAGATACAGGTACATTCTGCAGAATTATCCAGGTGTAAAAACCAACATATTCTCAGTCCTCTCAGTATCTATTCGTGCTCACATGTTCAAAAACTTCTCCAACAAGTGAGGAGGGCTGCTGCTTTTTGAAAAGCTTAATTACCTGATATTCCCAGGCCATCGCCCATCCAAGTACTAACCAGGTAAAGCCAACAAGACACCTAGAAAGGTGGTTTGTTGTGATGTTGTTGATGACAAAAGTTGAAAGCTAAAGTTTTCTGTTCAGATGCCGACAACAATGACACCTAGACGCAGACGTAGACGGCAAATGCAGTGAAAAAGAAAACTAAGAGGGTTTTGGAAAAGTAATGTCAAGGCAGCTTCAGCTGCCAAATATAAACCATGTTACTGAACCTGTTACTCATTGTAAATAATAAACAGGTAAAGAAGCCGTGTCATGAAACTTTATACATTATAAACTTTACATGACATTTAGCATCGTACAACATCTTACAAGGTTCGTAAAACACTGAAATCAGGGTTTGGATGTAGTTTGGTAAGTAAATGCTGGAGATCAGAGCTTTTAAACTCTTAAGAACCTCCGTTCAAAACTCAGCAGTTAGTTTACTGCAGTTTTGTGATAGTTTGCATTTTCCACTAAACATACGTCAGTAGAGGAAACATCAGCCAACGTTCAGTTTATTCACTTAAGAAACAGCTACGTCAGCTGTGTTTTGTGGTGGTAGTGGTGAACAGAGTCTTTTTAAAAATAATCCAGGTTCAATTTATGTCTGTGTACTGAAATGATTTTTGGGGATTTTTGACTCAGACCACCTAAAAAAATAAACAAAGACTTGTTATTGTTGTAGTCTAGTTATAGAAACTTCTTAACTTTAAACCAAAGTGTCTGTTTCACAACAGGAAAACTTTCCTTTGATCTGGTGAAACAACATTTAAATTTGATTTCAGAAACCTTGATTGTCATCTTGTGTTAACAACTTTGTGAACTAACAGCAGCAGTGTCAGGATGGCCGAGTGGTCTAAGGCGCCAGACTCAAGGACGGGTTCCTTCAGCTTCACTGAGGATTCTGGTCTCCAAATGGAGGCGTGGGTTCAAATCCCACTTCTGACAATGATTTTAACACACATGCAGACAAATGAAGTGTAAAGTTCTTTCTGGTCACTGTGGATGTGGGAGCATCTCTTTAGCATCACTTGCTCCTCCAGGTGGAGCATCAACACACTTACAGCTTTGACAAACCCACTGATTTAAGAAACAATAAAGCTGATGACTGATGACTGCTGACTCTGCTGACTCTGCTGACTCTGGCAAATGTCAACCTGAACTACTAAACAACAATTAAAAAGTTAATCCTCAACAAAATGTGTTGTCATGTTCACTGAAATCAGGGTTTGGGTGGGTTGCAACTGGATGTGTTTGGCAAATACCCTCTAAAGTCATCAGTGCTGCTTTGCACCAACATTGTTTTTTTTGTCGTATGTCATAGGCATTACATCATCGCTTCTTTAAAGAATGTGATGACTTTGGGTTTATTTTTTGGATTATCTTTTACTTCATGACAGTAATGATGTCATTGACTGATGTCATAATTTGCTAAATATATTAAAACTTTGATGATATTGTTTCTAATGTAATAAAACCCTTGAATATGATGACATCATTGATCGGTGTCATCATCTGCTGCACCGAATAAACTTTGATGACTTGGCATGTTTAGTTTATATCCTTTGTCGTGAGTAAAAGGCGCAAATAGTTCATATTTGTTCTTGTAAAAGCAAACTAACAAAGTAACCATGTTACTGAACCTGTTACTCATTGTAAATGACAAACAGGTAAAGAAGCCGTGTCATGAAACTTTATACATTATAAACTTTACATGACATTTAGCATCGTACAACATCTTACAAGGTTCGTAAAACACTGAAATCAGGGTTTGGATGTAGTTTGGTAAGTAAACGCTGGAGATCAGAGCTTTTAAACTCTTAAGAACCTCCGTTCAAAACTCAGCAGTTAGTTTACTGCAGTTGTGTCATGTTTAGCTTAATTTCTGACATGACAAAGTATTAAAATAGAAAGATTTATCAGTTGTTTGTTGAACCCTAAAACTTGGTTTAACACGTAGAAACACAAATATGTGTATCAGTGTGAACCTCATCTGTCACACTCACAATATTTAAATCCCACCCCAACCAAGAGAGACGGGTTCATCTGTTAATCAGGACTTATTTCTCTGCACTGCTTTGGAGTTATTTATTAGAAAAGGACTGAACTGCAATGATTTGGCTTCTAAATGGTTAAAACCAAAGTGGACGTAGTTGGACTATAATTGGCAGTTTATTTATTAAGAGAGTAAGACAGAGGTTGTTGGTTTAAGGGTCTTCTGGGGTCCTTTAAAGAGCTGTTGTTTTTGGTAAAAAGTCCTCTTTGGGAGGCTGAAACAAAATAATGTTTCAAAATAATTTTTCAAAATAAAGCGTCGGTCTTATCGGATTCTTTTTTTCACGCCATAAATAATAATATAATTCCAGGTACCTGTTTCACTGTTATGAACTGAGAAAGCTGAAGTAAACTGGCTGGTGAGTTTTGAAAGATGCTTCTGTTTTAGTTAGAAAGTTGTAGACGCTCATTTATAAATGTTGTCAACACAAAACCTGAAATACCTGAAAGTTGTCCACATCTCTTCCCACAAAGCTTTATTCCGCCTCCTTGAGCCATGTTTACTGCACCGACCTGCTCACTTCTGTTCTGTCTTCATGTGGAGTAACAGAGCAGAGCGCTGCGTGTCGATCAAATCCAAAGTGACTCAGTGCTTTATAGTAATTCATAAACACCAACATTCAGGGCTTTTGTGGTGGGGGAATCTTATTTCTCACTATGTACGGCTGCAAATATCAAACATTCATAAATCACCTCATTTTATTTCTCACTTTATTTCACACGTGTTTCTGTCTTGATCACTTTACTTCACTTTGTGTCAAACTACTTTTTTACGTTATGACATTTTGTTTCAATTAACCCTTTGATGCACAACATGGGTCAAAAATGACCCCCATCAGTTTCGTATGTTATTGCATGCTGTCTGAGTGTTTCTTTGCTGCAGCCTTTGAAATCTGTATTTTATAATTTAACAATCCAAGTATTCTTTAAAAAAATCTTGTTTTTGATTGCCTCAAATCCTTATTTATATTTTACCTGGCATATCTTATGAACAAAAGTCATTTTTGTGATTCTACATCAAGTTTACACACATGGGTCAAAAATGACCCATTAATCTAAGTGCAATTAAAACATGAATATGCATACTACAATAATAATTTCCTTTAAATATTTATTTCAGATGTGATTTGAGCCAAACAACATTTATTACATGAAACCTTTTTTGTAACATCTGGTAGATAACTAAAAATGAACTTGTGAATGTGACCAGCATTAAATAGAAGAGAACATCACATCTGCAGAGCACAAATTGTCAATTCAGTTCTTATGATTCAACACAAGTATCACAAATGACCACTATACGTTTGTGCTCCTTGCACACAGGCTTCCTGCACTGTGAACAGCAGCTGCTGGCTTTTCGGTCTTTTGCAGATGGGCAAATCGCACACCTCTTCCTCTTGACCATGCCCCTGTCTTCTTGTGGTTGGGTGGTGGGTTGTTTTTCTACTCCACATCTTCTCATTGCCTCTATGATGTGCTTTTGAAGTGTAGCTGTGCCTTCCATGCGGCTCTTCATGTGGGGCATGATCAGCTCTTTTCCCAGCTCCTTGATGAACAGTCGGCGTGCATAAGTGACACCAGCCATGTAACCAGGGTGTTCTGCAGTGAAACTGGTGTAAGCATTGAGGGTGGCAATATCCAGCATATTGTACCACAGCACCATGGGCCACCTCCGTGTTCTCCGCTTGCATGTGTAGGTGCCAACCATCTGATCTGTTGTGTCCACTCCTCCTTTTGTTCTATTGTAGTATTGAATCACGTCGGGTTTTTTCTTTGGAGTGTCATCCACTGCTTTGTCATCATGCATTGTGCTCAGAAGGATAACAGCCTTTCCTTTCCTCTGCACATAGCTCACCATGGTCATGTTACCATTGAATCCAAACTCTGAGCTATGAATCATCCTTGATTTTGATGGCTTCATAATGGGTGGTATGTCCGGCTTGTTTTGGCGAAGAGTTCCTACAATTGTCAGGTTCTTCTCCAGGAGCTTCTCAGCCAGAGGAACACTGGTGAAGAAGTTGTCCATTGTAATATTGCAACCTATGAGAGGGAGGGAGCAATAAAAAATTCAACAAGAATTCAAAATTATATAAATTCTAACAGTGTGCTAGACTATACAGAATATTTCCATATTCTATATTCACCTGTTTGTATGATTCCACTGCTCAATTTTAGGACGATGTTCTCCCCAAGATTCCTCTGCACCTCCTCTCCTGGCTGTCTCCCTGTGTACACAATTCCATCTATTGCATAGGGGACCCTTGCATCACACATCCAAAAGATTTTTATTCCATACTTTGCAGGTTTGCTGGGCATATACTGCAAGAACTTGCATCTTCCACGAAATGGCACAAGCTGTTCATCTATGGTGACACAGTCACTGGGGATGAACCGTTTTCTGCAATTGTCCAGGAAACAGTTCCACACATATCGAAATGCTGCCATGTGGTCTGTTTCCAGGCGAAATGCCCTGGTCCTCTTGTCATCAAACCGTATAAAGCGGCAAATGTCCTCATATTTTCTGAGCCCCATTGTAGCCTTGTACATTGGATTTTGCAGCTGATCCAGAAACAGCTCCCGCAAGGCAACATCCCAGTTCTTCTCCCCCCCTGAAAGGAGGGTCAAACCAATAAAGGCCATGAATTCCTCTTTCTCTAAAGTTTTCCACACTTTCCCTTTAGCTGTGGCTGCTCTGCGTCCTTCTAAGTTGGTGCATTTTAGAACTTCCTCAATGATGTTGTCACTGATGAACATATCCCATGCATCTTTTGGTGAAACAGGTCTTGATCCAGGTGAAGGTCCTGGGTATCTTCTGAGAATGTTGTGAGATCTTATTCTGCTGGAAGTGGGGGGATTCTCATTCCAATAAGACAAAGGTTCCCATTGAAGGCAGGTGGGTCATTTCTGACCCAAGTGAGTAAAGTTGATTTAGAAATACAAAAGCTGTGCTTGTTCATAAAGTAAGAAACAGAACATAAATATGATGATTAGTTGTGAACAAAAACATATTTACTCAATATTTGTGATCGTAAAAAATAAAATACATATATTTCAAATATATGGCAAAGTAACACTCTTGCTTACATGAAATTACATTGAAACTAGATGTGGGTCGTTTTTGACCCATGTTGTGCATGTTGTGGGTAGTAATAAAAATGTCATTTTTATTCCAAAAATATGAAGATAAATAATAAAACAACAATGCTTAATGACAAAAAACAAGTTAATTGAGGAATACCTGGAATACTGAAACATAACATTGTGTTATTGCTCAGATACAGATGATAAAAACTTGGTTGGGTCACTTTTGACCCAGGCTGTGCATCAAAGGGTTAATTTATTTCACTTTATTATTATTTATATATTTTATCTTATTCCTGATTCTGCATTTCCATTTTACAGTAATATTTATAGTCTATCTCTTTCTATATCTTGGTTGCATATTATTTTTTCTCTATTTTTAAAGTATTTCTTTATCCCGCCGCCGTCGCGCCCGCAGGTGCAAGCTGACGGTTTTCTGCGGGCCTGTAGGTGGCGCTCGTGGCCCACGGTTAAGAATCACTAAGCTGCAGTTTGACAAGCAGATGACTTCCAGGTTGGGCTGGTTGAGAAAAATGGTGATGACTTGTGATAGTTGCAACGAGCCCGTCTACTGAGATCTAATCAGAGACCACAAAGCGAAGTCGTTGATAGTTTAAAAGGGGACTTTTCTGGTGTTAATTGTTTGAGACTCATTACTGGAAGTTTTCCTGGAAGGTGAAGCTTAGGAGTAAGTACAAGTACAAAGTACAAAGTACAAGTTCTTATATAAAACGTGTGTTGAAAACATGTAAACAGCATAAAAGTGAAACTGATTAGATAAAATATGAATTAGAGTCATGACTCTTGAAGAGAAGTGTTTGGCTCTTAAAAGAGCCGTTTTGGGGTGTTGTGTTGCAGTGTCCAGGTCTACTTGGTCTTTGCGGGCTTCTCGGTCTTCTTGGGCAGCAGCACCGCCTGTATGTTGGGCAGCACGCCGCCCTGAGCGATGGTGACTCCCCCCAGCAGCTTGTTGAGCTCCTCGTCGTTGCGGACGGCCAGCTGCAGGTGACGGGGGATGATGCGGGTCTTCTTGTTGTCGCGGGCGGCGTTTCCAGCCAGCTCCAGGATCTCAGCGGTCAGGTATTCGAGCACAGCCGCCAGGTACACGGGGGCGCCGGCACCGACGCGCTCGGCGTAGTTTCCTTTCCGCAGCAGCCTGTGGACACGACCCACCGGGAACTGCAGTCCTGCACGGGAGGAGCGGGTCTTGGCCTTCGCTCTGGCTTTCCCACCGGTCTTTCCGCGGCCACTCATGTTGATGATTGTTGTCTTCTAAGTTTGCTCTCCGAGAAGATGAGCCTCCAGCAGCTGAAACGCTCCTTAAATGCCGGAGAGCGCGGGACGATCCCCGCCGGACCAACCACAAAAGAGAGACGGCAGAAGGCGCCGCCCCGAGTTTGAGCGGACTTTTTCAACGAGCTTTTCTCCAACCAACAGCGCGCATTGAAGCGCGGGCTCGCGCACGGAGGCGGTGCTGCGCTGCGCCGCGCCGCGGAGGAGCCGCTCACCAATCAGGGCCGGAGGTCTGAAGCAGCGTCACCGGTTCACACACTTTAAGAGCGGCGAGTCTCTGTTAGACTCAACATTATTCTCTTCATCCCAGAGTCTTGTAATCATGGCCAGAACCAAGCAGACCGCCCGTAAGTCCACCGGAGGCAAAGCCCCCAGGAAGCAGCTGGCCACCAAGGCCGCTCGGAAGAGCGCCCCGGCCACCGGCGGCGTCAAGAAGCCCCATCGTTACAGGCCCGGAACCGTGGCTCTCAGGGAGATCCGCCGCTACCAGAAGTCCACGGAGCTGCTCATCCGCAAGCTGCCCTTCCAGCGGCTCGTCAGAGAAATCGCTCAGGACTTCAAGACCGACCTGCGCTTCCAGAGCTCCGCCGTCATGGCCCTGCAGGAGGCCAGCGAGGCTTATCTGGTGGGGCTCTTCGAGGACACCAACCTGTGCGCCATCCACGCCAAGAGAGTCACCATCATGCCCAAAGACATTCAGCTGGCCCGCCGCATCCGCGGAGAGAGAGCTTGAACCGCGTCCACCGACCACAACGGCTCTTTTAAGAGCCACCAAACTTTACACTTTAAGAGCTCATTTCTCTTGCTGTTAATGTGGTGCATGTTTACAAAAAGACATAATTAAATTGTAATTTATATAATACAAAACAAGGCATTTCCTAATGTGCGTGGAAAAGTAAAACACCTCAACACTTACCTGCAGACATGCTCTTTATACCCAATATGTTGTCTTATAACCAACCACACATCTCATAGATGGGGACAAACACTTGAACAATAATTATAGAAATATAACAGCCACCTCACTTTACAGTAACGGCTGCTTCTCACCAAAGTATTTCAAAAGGAGCCACTGACTTGAGTGTTTTAATATTTTTTTCACTTTAACACTAATGAAGTGTCGATCTGAGATTTTTGTCACCACAGAACTGCTCCTCAATTTAAATTATGTCTCCAAAGTGTTTACACAACATCTCGCCTCAACACCCTAAACAACTTCACATCCTCCTCTTCATGTCTTCATGTCCTAATAAAGCAGTTAAAGCGCACAAGCTCCTGAATAAAGTTGGTTTCAGTAGCTGCAGGTAATCAGAAAGTAAATGCACGTGTGTCTTTGGTATGTGAGGACTTTGCATGTTGATTGATGTCATCAAGGTCCAGTTAATAGTGACTGTTTGGAGGTTTGTAAAAGGTTCAAATAAAGATGTAGATTGGTGTGTGTTGATGGAAAAAAGGTTTTATGTGAACTTTCACATCCACACCTTAAATATTTTATTTTGTGATTTAAATTGTCATGTTTTTAAAGTCAGAGGTGGTATAATTTAAGCTCATCTCAAAGTAAAAGTACTGAAGAGTTTAACTAGATTACATAAATAGCAGGAATTATTGTGTGCATGGCATTTATGATTAAACAATATTTCTTACATATATTTGTTGCATTAAAATGTGACAAGTTAGTAATACACCAGTAAGAAAAATCAGTTTGTGCAGACTTCCATCCTCAAGTAACAAACTTGTTCAACTTCAGAGGCTCTAAATACGTGTAATTCTCTACAATCTCTAAGTGAAATTTTTTAAAGTATAAATGTGCTCTTAAAGGATGAAGTGTTGGCTCTGAAAAGAGCCTTTGGTGTTTTTCAAAACAGTTTACTTCTTCTTGGGTGCTGCCTTCTTGGCTTTGGGTTTGGCTACCTTCTTTGCAGGAGCTTTCTTGGCTGCGGGGGCCTTCTTCACCACCTTCTTGGGGCTCTTCACCACCTTCTTGGGGCTCTTCACCACCTTCTTGGGGCTCTTGGCCACCTTCTTGGCCGCTGCGGGCTTCTTGACCTTCTTGGGGGACTTCTTAGCAGCTGCTGGTTTCTTGGCTGCTGCGCTCTTGGCTTTCTTGGCTGCAGCAGCGGGTTTCTTGGCCGCGGGCTTCTTGGCTTTAGGAGCCGCCTTCTTTGCAGGCGCCTTGGCTTTGGTCTCAACCTTCTTGCTCATCTTGAAGGAGCCGGAGGCGCCTTGGCCCTTGGTCTGGACCAGGGTCCCCTTGGCGACCAGGTTCTTGATGGCGGTCTTGACGCGGGCTTTGTTCTTGTCCACATCGTATCCGCCTGCGGCCAGAGCTTTCTTGAGGGCGGCCGCGGACACGCCGCTGCGCTCCTTGGACGCGGCCACGGTGTTCACGATCAGCTCGCTGACGCTGGGGCCGACCTTCTTCGGCTTGGAAACCTTCTTCTTGGCTGCTTTGGCCGGAGCGGCGGCCGGGGCCGGAGCTGGAGCTACTTCTGCCATTTCTCTAAGTTCGTGCGTTCGTGTTCGCTCAACGAGGAAGTGAGATTCCCGGAGCGCGAGGCGGAACTTAAACGCAGCATGAGAACCGCGGAGACTCAAGCCGGCGCGCCGCGCGTCCGCCGCGGCTGAGCGGCTCCATTTGTGTTTTCTCGTCGTACATAAAAGATAAAATCCGAGTGCTGGAGCAGCGTTAGAGGCGGACACAAACACGGACGACGGCGGACTCGTTTCTCTGCGCGTCCCGCTCATGTAGAGCTCTCATGTTCCCGGAGGTTCGTTTGAGGAGCCTCCAGACGTCACCGAGCCACCTCGATGCTCAGCCGATATCCCCACTTGTTTTTCATCTAAAATGCTTAATGTGTATTAAAGCTGCCAGACGAGACAGCGTGCAGCTGTATAACACGTTTCTTCATGGATCTGGAGGGACAACAATAATCGATTGCTGATTATTTGTTTCCGGAGTCCCGATAATGTGGCGTCAGCAAACACACTCCTGCCGCAGCCCGACGTCCCGTCGGAGCTGCTCTCTGGACACACTTCTCCGGCCGAGGACTTCACTGTAATAAAGTCAAACACTTGTTCCACATACAACAAAGGTTAATGATGTTCTAATGAAATTAATTTTAGAAAATATCACTTAGCTGGTACATAAAGTCAGACATTCACGCGCACACTGCTTCCTGGTCCTGGGTAACTAAAGCAGACAACGGGCCCCAAAATCAATTAAAATAGTTTTGAAATGTCAAATCCCTGATATTACACATATTTAGATTATATGTATGAAAACAAAACTACCTTCGCCTTTATCATGTAAACTTTGCATCATATTTAAACAGAAGTAGGTCAACCCGTTGCAGGGAAAGTGACCATATTTTAAAACTTCAATACAAGTCAAAGTCAAAGTCACGTTTATTGTCAATTCTGCCACATGTGAGGTTCATACAGAGAATCCAAATGACGTTACTCTCAAACCCTGGTGCTGCACAATAAATAAATGCTAGGCAAAAAGTGCAAGTAGAACTACACACTATTACTACAAAAGAACAAATTGAAATATTGAACAAATTATTTTGACTGTCCAATGAAGCATAAATGTCTCACAAGCTGCACATGGAAGAAGCAAATGGAAACCTAAATAAGATCAGATGAAAAGGTACATCTGGTCCTAAACAGAAATAGATTTCTTGTGTCTTTAGAAAAAGGTTCAAAATAAATTATACTTTTGCCATATATCGAGCAATATAGAACTGAAGACATGCATGCATACAAACCACTTCTCCTACTAATAATATATATTTCTTTTTTTTTTACAGCTCCAACCTCTTCATAAAGTTTGTGGACGACACGACTGTGGTGGGTCTCATCAACAACAACGATGAGTCAAACTACAGAAGCGAAGTGAGCCGCCTGGCTGACTGGTGCAGACAACAATCTCTCCCTGAACGTGGAGAAGACCAAGGAGATTGTTGCTGACTTCAGGAGACAACACACCCAGCATGCTCCTCTGACCATCAACGGTGCTGCTGTGGAGAGGGTGAGCAGCACCGAGTTCCTGGGTGTCCACATCTCAGAGGACCTCTCCTGGACTGTTAACACCGCATCACTCGCCAACAAGGCACAGCAGCGTCTCTACTTCCTCCGCAAACTGTGAAGAGCCAGAGCCCCGGCCCCTATCAGGTACACCTTCTACAGAGGCACCATCGAGAGCATCTGACCAGCTGCATCACCGTGTGGTACGGAGCTGCACCGCATCCTGACCAGCTGCATCACCGTGTGGTACGGATCCTGCACCGCAACCTGCCGCAAGTCTCTCCAACGCGTCGTGAGAGCAGCTGAGAAGATCGTTGGTGTCTCTCTCCCCTCACCTCAGGACATTTACAGCAGCCGTCTGACTCGCAAAGCCCTCAGCATTGTGAGAGACCCCACCCACCCGTCACACAGCCTCTTCAGTCTGCTGCCATCAGGGAGGAGGCTGCGGACCCTCCGGGCCAGAATCAGAACCAGTCGACTGGGGGACAGTCTCATCCACCAGGCCGTCAGGAAGCTGAACACCCCCCCCCCCCCCCCCCCCCTCACTCATTCTGACCTCAGTATCTGCACCAGGAACTTGTGGCAGAACTGGACCTCCTTCTTTGCACCAGGTCACTTTAACCAGACCGATAAGCTGAACACCTGCAGGACCATCAGACAGTTTTAAAAACGTTTGTACACTTAAACCCAACGTCATGCCATAACATGATTCTTTTTAATTTGCACTTTGTGTTTAAAATGTATTTATTGTGCAGCACCGAGGGTTTGAGAGTAACGTAATTTCAATTCTCTGTATGTATCTCACATGTGGTAGAATTGACAATAAACTTGACTTTGACTTTATCAATACAACAATAGTACAATAATATTTTATTTTTGGTGCATTGTTACACTCAAGGTCATCCTGCATACGATTAAGAAATCAGAAAAGCAATTAAATATAAGATTTCTAGACAGAGGCAGCAGGCTCCAGGTGAGTAGGCTGGTTGGATCAGATGGGTCCAGAGTTGAGACTTGGATGAGCCAGTCCCTGGTCTTGAAGCTCAGGTGGTGCAGAGCTCCAGAGCCGTGGAGGTGAGACAGGCAGAGGATACAGGCAAATGTAAATGATGGAGGCATTTCTAAATATCTGTAAGGAAATTGTGTGGTTTGAGAGCCAGAGCTGTTGGATAGTAGCAAGGTGCTTTACATTTGTGATTAACCGACTTCACATCTGAGACTGCATAACCAGGAGCACCAAGTGGCTTAAATGTCCAGACTGATGTTGAAACTCTTCTCAAGCAGTCCTTTTTAATGCCTGAATCTGGGTCCCAACGTATACAGACACATGAGGACATGCAGGTGTGATGTACCAGAGTCAGGTCCTGCCTGCTGTCAGAGGTTAATTAAAAGACAAACGCAGTATTTACTTCCTGTGGTGACTTAACCGGTAGATTTTCCCTCCTTTGTCTCAAATCAGCAGGAATACACATGAATCAGTCTGTAAACAACCAGCTTCTGATTCTGTGTATTATAAAACAGATTTTAAGTTTACTCTTGTCTTTGAGTCTCAGCCTCTCAAATTACTAGATTTTAGTTTTGCTTAAGCATTGATAAATACTTCCTCAAAGAAATAGATATATATACAAACACCACTGTTCACTTTTCCTATGTTGTCACCACGAAGAAAACGTGCTCTTGTTGTGAAATGCGTGGCTCTTAAAAGAGCCGTTGTGTCGCTGGTGGAGTCGCTGGTCTACTTGGAGCTGGTGTACTTGGTGACCGCCTTGGTGCCCTCGGACACGGCGTGCTTGGCCAGCTCGCCGGGCAGCAGGAGGCGCACGGCGGTCTGGATCTCCCTGGAGGTGATGGTGGAGCGTTTGTTGTAATGAGCCAGTCGAGACGCTTCGGAGGCGATGCGCTCGAAGATGTCGTTGACGAACGAGTTCATGATGCTCATGGCCTTGGACGAGATGCCGGTGTCGGGGTGCACCTGCTTGAGCACCTTGTACACGTAGATGGCGTAGCTCTCCCTCCTGGTCTTCCTCCTCTTCTTGCCTCCCTTGCCGGCGGTCTTGGTCACGGCTTTCTTGGAGCCCTTCTTGGGCGCGGACTTGGCGGGTTCAGGCATCGTTCACACGAATGAGTGTCGGCGCTGACGGAGGTTGTTTTTATTGACTTGCGAGAGCAAATCCGGCTGCGCTGTTGCTCCTCTGTGATTGGTTGAGCCTGTCAGCGGGGCGGTTCCCGTTCAGGTCGGAGTTGGTTGAATCGGCGCAGACAGCCCACTTCCACGCTGCGGTCTCGTTCACGGATCCTCGTGTACGTGAAACATGGCACTTTGCAGGGACTGTTGCTCGAAATTGGTTGAAACAGTTTGGTTGATCAAAGTTTGAAGTAAACTTGTTACTTATTCACTTCTCATGTAATGTGTAAAAAATGACTTCACAGGGACTAAAAAACAGTCCCAGACACGTTTGTGTTGTTCAGACTCCCGTTAGTTTGTACCTCTTCAGCGTGTAGTCCACATCAGTTTAAAGTCCTGACATGTTTGATAAGTGGACTTTTGTAGGAGAAAATAAGCAGTTTATTTCACAGTAGGCCAAAACTTCTAACTTAAGTCAACCAGCTTGCAGCAAGTGCAGGAAACATTGATGACTTCGGCTTCAGCGTTTCCCAGTTTGATACAGTTGGTGCAGAAATGTGAAGGCAAAGCGTAATATTCTCATAGTTTTGATTTGTTGAACAAGTGCAGCAGGATGTTTGTGCAGACGGAGCAGAAAGTGAGTTTGACAAGTTCCGGAGGAAACTGTTTATTTCACATTTGCAGTTGTGTAAACTGTTTCCAGAGGTGAAGAAACCAGGACCGAGGATGAGAATTGATGCTTAATACATGAAATGTCTGACTGATTTAATGTATAAAATTTAATACCCAAGAGAAAGTATGTTTAACTAATGACTAGTATAGAAGCAGACAGGAATAACAGGTCTCAGATGAGGTGGGTGGCCCTGAAAAGGGCCTTTTGGAGTGGAGACTGGTTGTTTTTAACCCCCGAAGCCGTACAGGGTGCGTCCCTGTCTCTTGAGAGCGTAAACCACGTCCATGGCGGTGACGGTCTTCCTCTTGGCGTGCTCCGTGTAGGTGACGGCGTCACGGATGACGTTCTCCAGGAAGACCTTGAGCACACCGCGGGTCTCCTCGTAGATGAGTCCGGAGATGCGCTTGACTCCGCCGCGGCGAGCCAGGCGGCGGATGGCGGGTTTGGTGATGCCCTGGATGTTGTCCCGCAGGACTTTGCGGTGCCGCTTGGCGCCTCCTTTTCCGAGTCCCTTCCCTCCTTTGCCTCTGCCGCTCATCGTTCTTGATTGAGATGTTCCTGTATGTGACCTCCGCGACGTTACACAGCTATTTAACTCCGGTTTGCGGACGTACGAGAAGACAGACTGACCCTTGTTCTTCTCGGCTGTTTACTGGTTGGAAATGTCTTCAGCGCCATCAGTTGAACCGGAGCAGAATCAGCCTGTTTTCATGGAGGCCTGAAGTGAAACCAGCCGAGAAGCTCAACAGGACAAGTTATGTGACTATAAATCACTTTTACTGAAGGCAACCTTCACACGAGATAAAACGTCACACGTAAAGTTAATTTTTCACTTAATTTCTTTCAGTCTTCTCCCTTTATGTGTCTTCTGCTCTTTTGTCCATGCTTGGGCTTAAATTTGGGTTAATGATGTGGAGTTGATATTTTTATCCTATTTTAGGAGATTCAGGAACCAAGCTTTCAAAATCTTTAAACTTATATTGCATGAACAGAGACGGGGAGACACATCTAAACAACATATGTAGTTAGTGCAGAGTAACACCATAAAAATCATAATCTTTAATAAAATAACTATTTCTAATACATATTGTACATTTTTCCGTGTCTCTATTTATATTTGTAATAAATGTCCACATTTGAAGTCTATCAGGGTTCATCCACTCCCCCCCCCCCACCCCCACCCCCCCTAGACACAGACATTCAAGATAGCTTAGACTTTTATGCATGTATATACATGCACACTTATACAGACACATGCACACGCACATGCAAGCAGATGTGTACACATACACAAACACTCTAATTGAAAAGTTAAGAAGAAAATGCTCCCACTCTTCCTTTTCTCTTATTTCACGTATCTGTCTGTCTTATGTTGAATTTCTGCCTTTTTTGTAATAATCATCACACAGTTATTGACATCACAACACACCACGCAGTCAGCATCCTGCACACGCTGCACCCAAACAAGCACCCACTGTCTTGTATTTCTCTGTGCTGTCCTTTAAAGTTTCACATTGGTGGTTTTAGTCCTATATGGCAGAATCAAAAAAACTATCTTTGATCGGTCTGTCAAACAAGACTGGTGGAGGACACATTCCCTTTTACACACCCAGGCACAAAAACACTAACATCCCTGCAAGATAATATGAATATATATTGGCAAAAAGGTTTATATTAGATTCAATTCAATTTTATTTATATAGCATCTATTACAACACAAGTTGTCTCCAGGATCTTTCCAGATACCAGAAGTTGACCCCCGATCAATTATTACATAAACAACAGCAGATTAAAACTCCCCTTTAAGAGGGAAGAAACCTGGATCAGGACCTGGATCATAAGGGGAGACCCTCTTGCTGAAGACCAGCCGGGTAGAACAGGAATTAGAGAGAGAATAGAGACAAAGACACACCGCCAAAGGTACCAAAGACCTGATACATCAGTATAATTATCCATCAGCAGCAGAACTAAGACTTCCATGTACATATGACTGGTACCTGGTTAGTTGGTGGACTACAGAGATGACTATATAAACAGGTGTAGAGAGCAGACACTGGGATGGTCAGAGGTGGGACTGCAGGTCAGAGGTGGGACTGCAGGTCAGGATGCAGCTCCTGAGGATCTGGTCTGCAAACATGTACAGAAGAGAAAAAGAGGAGACAGACCAGCACAACAAACTACAAGAATAATGGAGAACAACAATACTTATGAGATATTTATAATAAAAAACTGAGGATTGAGATAAAGAAGGGAAAGAGAAACAGAGGAGGTGAGGGGCACCAGTCAGTGGATCATGTTGGTGTCCCCCTGCAGCAGGTCTACAGCAGCAGATCCAGGATGAAGCTGTGTTGAAGACCAGCTGCTCCAGTCTGGTCCTGCAGCTGCAGCTGTGACTACTGGTCCTGACACATTAAGGTACTAAATATACACTAACTATATGCTTTATTAAACAGAAACATTTGAAGTTTGGTTGTAAAGGTGGAAGTGGCGTCAGCCTCCTTCACCCAAACTGGAAGTTGGTTCCAGGTTCCATATATTTGCTGATCTACATTTGGATCTTCTAGGAACTACGAGTAAACCTGCACTCTGAGAACGGAGAACTCTGTTAGGAACATGTGGTTCCACCAGGTCTTGCAGATATCGTGGCACTAGGCCATTTATTTATGTTTTCAATCACCTCTTGCAGGGTAAAGAGGTAAAGAAGAGAGGCAATCGATTTGCATCTTTATGTGTTCTGAGCTTTTAAAGTCTGGCATGTTTTTTAATATATTTTTATTATTGCATGCTTACTTTTAGTAATAATATTGCACTTAAGTGTTGATTCTGTGTTGGACTCGTCCACTAGTGAGTATTGACTAAGGTGTCACTGATCTGACAAAGATTATACAGCGTTTAACTAAAACAGCACCGAGCCATAAAAATGAACACGCAATAACTTGTATTTGTGGGTTACTAGCTGGGTGTACAATTATTTGTTGCTATGAATTTTCACTTAATAAAAAGTTTTTTTGTGTCTCAATGGCAGAAAGAGGAGTTCTTAACTGACTGTGCATCAATCTTAGTCAAATTAATTCGAGCGGAGAATAAAATCCAGGTTGGAGTAGACTTTAGAGGGTTGAGCTGAGGCGCAGGCGCAAAAGCAGCTCGGCCCTTATTGATATTCACCCGAGACTCAAGCCGCACTCAAAGAGCTGATTATGGACATGAAATGTTCCATTTAACCCAAGTGCTCATTAAAAGTTCACGTGTTCCCTTCACTGCCCTGCTGGAATGAGTTATAAATATTTATGACCCCACAAACAGAAACGCTCACCTCTGCCAAAATATACTCTGTACTGGTTTAGTTTACATTTTTCCTTCACTTCTGTTTCTTTTTCTTTAACCTTTTAAAGTTGGTCCTGATTTTAGTTCTTCATATATTCAATTCATTAATTTCCCTTCGGGAAATAGGTCTTTTTTATGTAGGACACAACAGAGATGAGTTTAGAATGTTGTTTTCCTGTCAACAAAGTTGGAGATTTAAACTGTATTTTTGAAAGTTGAGAGAAGATTAAGAGGCAGTTGTTGGAGGTGGCGACATGACGCAGGTGGATGTTGGGGTTTTGTTGCAGCTCGATGATTTTTTTCTTTATTATTCCACGTGTGTGACACCGTCAGCCATGTGTGTCCGTTAATGTGACAGCTTGGATGGAGATGTCCTGCAGTGTGTGTCGCACATCTGTCCTGACTTCTGATCTCTATCTGCCTTCTGCTGTGAGGACAGACTGCAGAAAGACACAGGAGGAAGAGCGTTCCTGGGTTTGGGACCAAAGGAACAATCACCCCACTGTTCGCTCCTCGACTGCTGGACCGCCAACTTACACTGGCTGGTTTGAAGACTTAAACACTCACACAAATAGGGAGCTGCAAGGCCATTAACAACACTAAAAACAACAAGAGGAGTTTAATTTAAGACATCCGTCCATCCAACCGTCCAGCCGTCCAGCCGTCCATCCGTCCGCCCGTCCATCCAGCAGTCCGTCCGTCCATCCATCCATCCATCCATCCATCCATCCATCCATCCATCCATCCGTCCGTCCACTTGCGCCCTCTCACTAAGCATCCAAACTACCTTTACTAACCTCTTTTGTTGGAGGAGCAGCACATATACAGAGTCCTTTCCAAATGACTGAACTTCTCACCTTAACTCCAACGAAGCGACCAAGCACCATGTGGTGGTGATTTGAGCGGCTTGTCTTAGTGATCTCATTTTTTGGTTGCAACTGAATGGCTCGTGGTAGTGGACCCAGAATTTCATACTCCAAGAATTTCGCCCACAAAATGCCAGAAGTACACAGTTGAATCCCACAAAGTGCATGAGGACCAGACCGACAACCATCCAGACTCTCTTCTTCAGGACCATTGCATATATCTTTCCAGAGAGGCTGAGGATTTTGATTCTTGCATAAATCTATCAAACACCCTGGTTCCTGTTTTCATCACTAAAGTCTAGCAATCCAGAGTCACTGTGACCTTTACAAAGGAAGTAGCACAATTGCTGAAGAGGAGATATGAAGAAAAAACAAATCTAAACTTTGTTTAAGTCTACCTAATTCTGAAAATATGTCCACCAGAACAAGGTGGTGCAAGGGGTTAATAGTGATCTGATTTTAAAAGCAGCACACCCCCAGGTAAATCAGATGGAGCTGAAACGCTGACTTGATCCCATAAAACCAGCTGCTATGAACAAAGCTGTAAAGAAAAGGCAGAGAAGACTGCAGTAATTTCACCAGACAGTCATTCTGAAATTCTCTCCATTTTATTATGGACACATGTCTCCTTTAATTGTAACATAACTGAAATAAGGTTGCTATTCATTTTGTGAAACCCAGCTGGTTCTAGTTTAAGCAAAGCAATAGAATCAATAGTCACATGTTATAAGTAAAAACTGATTTCTCTTTTGTCACTGGCATTTTTAAAATGAATTATGTCTGAATCACTCTTATTAAGATTATCTAACTTAAATATGTGTTAATTCCAACCAAAATCAGTATAAATACAAAAGAAGTCCACCGTTTGAACCAAGGGGCATGCTTCAAGGATGGGTTGCAGATCTTTGCTGTCCTGCAGGGGGCGCTGTGACTCCAGGCAGCAGCCTGGTTGGCGAGTTGGGTGCATCTGCCGTCACATTTCATTTGAAGCTCTTAGTAAAACACTGTTTACTCTGAGGAGGGGACTTTTAAGGCTCACTCAACAAAAACAGTCTCTTCTCTCTTTCATATGTTTACATGAGGTGAATGTCTCTACTTAATTGCAGCTCTTCTGCTAGCTCAAGCCTGTAGACACCCATTTAAACAGCAAGGATTTTTACTCCAGAAAAAGGCCCCGTCCTCCAGCTGCGATACGAGCGAGACTCTATGGTGCATTAAACCCGGAATAATAAATTAAGCACACTACAGTCAACATTTCGTACAAAATAATGTGTGTTTTACTGTTCCTTTACAGTGTGACAAGAAGCAGCCGCCTAACATCTGTATGTTGAACATGACCATGCACGTTTCATAAAAAGGGTTGGATATTTTAGAGATATGATATTGTTTATGTGAAATATACCTGTACATGAATTATAAGAAAGCTATCGGAATATGCCACCATGATGACATTCCTCAGACCATATTACAGACTGATTCCAGTTTTATCATGATTTAACAAGCTGGAAATGTACTACTTTGTACTCTGTTTATGTGCTGTTTAAACTCAGATCTGAGTTAACTACATTTGGTGAGACAAAACGGAGTCAGTTTTATACTCTTATGTCTTCGTAGAAACAGTTGTTGAGATTTCTTAAAGGAGACATGACGTTCACTTTCAGAATTTGATACAACTTCCTGAGGCATTAATGGAATATCTGCGACATGATTTGGTCAAAATACTACAAGCTTATGGTACAAAGATATTCTTCTCATTCATGTCTTTACGACTCTATTTGTGGCAGCAGGTTTTAGGGGGTGGAGTTAACCACTTGTCTCCAACCCCTTTTAAGTAAGGTGCGCCTTTAATTAATGCAGTAGCCTACTGCAGTATCTCCCTACTCACTTCAGAGGTACAAAAAACAGAGTATCGATAAATATCAGGGCACTAGATAAGTCTACGCCGATCTGGATTTGTGACATCACAGTCCTCTGGGTCTGTGATGTCACAGTACCCTAAAGCTTTGAACAGCTTACTGAGATATTTTCAGATTAGCTAAAGGTGGTATTCCTTGCAAATCAGAGACACAGATTCCTGCCAAGCCCATTTTAATTAATATAATATGTGTAAATGTGAAATTGTATAACTTCAAAATTATAGTTCATTTATCAGGAATGCAAGTGCGGAGCAGTCACAAGATGCCTGTGAAGGACGAGTCCGAGGGCGATTGAGGATCAGAGAGAAAAGAGTGGAAGGAGGCCAAGGAATATTTGTACATTAAAGACAAAGTTTAGGCTTCATAATTCCAACATTTCATTCACTATTCCTTTTTTAAAATTATTTACTGTAACAACTGTATGCATATACATGAATGATTAGTGTAAGACATAAAATGTACAAATACCCATATTTGTGCATGCACACATACATATACATGTACTTTAAGATAAACATACATATAGGCATGCACACACAGACGAGAGCACCTTTACTTCAACATATATACATATAACTGCACACCCATTTGTGCAAATACCCATATAACTACCAGTGGAGCTAATTGGTAATTTAAAATGTTGTCGTAGCCAGTAGGCAAAACACCAAATACGTCTACTTACAAATAAAAGGACTGCAGTCCCATCTTCTGTTCAATTTTTGAAGAAACAGTCAGAATTCATTGTCGAAGCCAATGCTGCTGTTTGTCAGCCGCTGTTCGTCAGCCGCTGTTCCTCAGCCGCTGTTCCTCAGCCGCTGTTCGTCAGCCGCTGTTCCTCAGCCGCTGTTCGTCAGCCGCTGTTCCTCAGCCGCTGTTCCTCAGCCGCTGTTCCTCAGCCGCTGTTCCTCAGCCGCTGTTCCTCAGCCGCTGTTCCTCAGCCGCAGCCATCTACACAGTTCACCATTCAGATTACATTGCCGTTCTGTCATCATTGTGTAAAGCCCACTCAAAGACTCCCTCTACAAGGATAGACTGATTTGATTGGCTCCCTGTGACTTCTGGGCTTAGTTAATGAGCTCCACTAGTTGGTACTTTGATGGGCCTGAAAAGCACATTTAAATTTGCTAGCGGTATGTCTACATTTCTAGGATAACTTATATAACCTAATAACAGAATGATGTCATAGACAACAGGGCAGTTTTAATGAATTACCACTTTTAAGCCTGATTTGTGAGTGGAAAAATGACCTCCCTTACTTTTCTGTTTCTCTTTACCTCACTGATGATTCTGCATTGTACCTTGGGAGTCATCTTGCCTGGGGTGCCCAATTTTAGGCAGCGAAACCACTTTACCAAACTATCCATTTAAAGTCATTTTTTCTGACCGTGGATTAGTGGATGCATAACCACTTCAAGATTATTTTGCATTCTTTTCCAGCCTTATGCAAAACCCTTGATTTATATTATACCCTTGATTTTGGATATTTCCAGTATCTCCTTTTGTACTTTTGTACTTTATTAACATTAACATTAATCAAAACTACACTTCCAAGCTAAATTCATTAATTTGACTCAAAGTGTGTAGTAGTCTATAGGTTCACTTATTTCTTACTCCTGTACTGTGAATGTACAATGAAGATACAAGAAATTATAATTTTGTGTTGTCAACTTGAGCATGTTAATCTATTCTAAATAAAGTTAAATAACAGAACCCATTTTAATGGCATCTAACACACACGTACACACACACACACACACACACACACACACACACACACACACAAAAACTCAAAAACAAATATTGCAAAAGGCTTTTTATGCTTTCACAGGGTAGTTTTTCAGATGTGTTGATAATTCAGTTTAAAACACTTTTTGTGCCTCTGCCCATCTCTGACAACACTGGATGTGAAGTCTGTCAATGTAAAGTCATCAAAGTCTAGTTTCCAGCGGTTTTCGGTCTCATTAATACTATGTAGTTGTGCCATAACATAACTTAATCATTATACATTATTACAATAAATAACGACTTTGCCTTTGAAAAATAATTTGAATGATCATTCGCTGCCTTCGTCTTCTGCTTACTATTTTCGTAACAGTGGAAGTGGCAGTTGTAATAATTTGTCCAAAACAAAGTGAACATCTTCTGTTTCTTTGTTGGGAGAAGTCTTGCATGACAACAGGTAACAGGAGAGTCACAAACATACGAAGAAAGAACTAGTAGAGTTACGCTCATAACAAGGAAATCATTGTTCAATGGAAACACCAGGTTCCTGCAGCGGTACCTTGTTGGAAACTCAGTTTCACTTTTGTTTTGCTAAAAAGTGTGAGGGAAATCCACCGATGGACAGACAGACAGACAGGCAGGCAGGCAGGCAGGCAGGCGGACAGACGGACAGACAGACAGACAGACAGACAGACAGACAGACAGACAGACAGACAGACAGACAGACAGACAGACAGACAGACAGACAGACAGACAGACAGACAGACAGACAGACAGACAGACAGACGTGTATGGTCTTTAACCATTACTTGAATATGCTCTGTCTACACTAGAAGCCCCAAAACAATGGCCTGGGCTCCCAGACGGATTGTCATCAGCTGCTGGGTTTCCAGAATGAAACTGAGTGATTGTGAAGGCTATTAGGTCATATGATGGAGTACTTAATCTCTTTGCTTGCTGCTCACAAAGCTTGTGCCATTGTGTCAGTGAAAAACAAATGATTGCCTTACCTGTGAATTTGAAACAGAACTCTGGTGTCAGAGTCACTTATCACTACTAACAAATCAAACAAAGAGAAACTGGACTCTGAGAATTCTCCTCTAAATGGTAAAACTGTGAAGAAAGACAGGCTTGGTATACATTTCATCATATGTCACAGTAAAACAAGAGTACATATCTGTAAAAACAAAGCAAACTGTTCCTCTTCATTTCAATTTAGTCCTTTATTTAAGCCTTTTGTCACATCCCAGTGACATTGAGACACTCGTGGCACCTTAGTCTTGATTCTGGTCAAGTCTACATACCCTAATGTTGGGTACATCTTATGAACAGATATGGACTTTGTTTGGCAGGTGAATGCATGAGCCCACTGACACCTGCCACGCCTCTGGTACTTGATTTGCCCCTCTAGAAGGTGCGAACGAGCTGGGCCTTGGGCACCACCCAAATCCAAGAAAAAGCACCTAAAGAGATTAGGTAGGGGAGTGCCTGTTTTACTCTTTCTGTACCCAGATTCTACTTGCACATTTTTACATGTGCAATGGTAGTTTGATTTAATATTGACAATTTTCGGAGTCATTAGATTTACTTCAAACTGTACACAGTGAACGTATCTTTAAAGACCATGCAGTTTTCTAAATATCAGCCTCCAAACATCAGTACTTTTGGCCTCATGAAACTTTGTAAACTGTCCATATTCCACAATTTTGGCTCAACAAAAAAGGCATACAGCCATTGATACAGTTGTACATGTTAAATACCTTTACATTGTACATGTACATTAGGTATGTGAAGTGGACATCATGTAAATGTGTATATATAAACTGTACTATACATCACATACCTTGTAAGGCAAGGCAGAAAGAAAGAAAGAAAGAAAGAAAGAAAGAAAGAAAGAAAGAAAGAAAGAAAGAAAGAAAGAAAGAAAGAAAGAAAGAAAGAAAGAAAGAAAGAAAGAAAGAAAGAAAGAAAGAAAGAAAGAAAGAAAGAAAGAAAGAAAGAAAGAAAGAAAGAAAGTAAGAAAGTAAGAAAGAAAAAGAACAATAGATAGAATCAATGGTTAAAATGTAATCAAGTTTTGAAACTTAAGCTTAAAAGTAAAACAGTGTAGATTTGGAGCTTTATTCAAATGCAGCTGAGAACAGGTGAGACAGAAGAGGTCCCAGGATGGAACCTTGGGGAACTCCACATGTGATTCTTGTCTGCTCAGATGTAAGTTACCTATTGACACAAAGTATTTCCTGATGACAGTATTTCCAGTATGTTTTGAACCAGTTTAGTACAGTTCTGTAAAGACCTGATCTTAGTGCCACATTTGATGAGGCACTAAGATCCAGCAAAATTAACACTGAAATTCTTTCACTGTCTGTATTCAAGCACATGTCATTAAACACATTGGTCAAAGCCGTCTCACTGCCGTGGCGCTGTTTAAAACATGACTAGAAGGCATCGTAGCAGTTATTTTGTGTTAAAAAGTAATTGAGCTGTTGAAAAACTGCTTTTTCAATTAATTAATTCAATCAATTTGAGTTCGGCCTGTAGTTGTTCATTTGTGTTTTTGTGTTTGTCAAGCTTGTCCTTTTTTAGCAGAGGTTTAATTACAGCTCTTTTAGTGGTTCTGGAAACACACGTGACATTAAGGACAAGTTCACAATCTATTACAGGTCTGACTCCAAAATCTTTGAGACCTTTTTGAAAAAAACCTGTTGGCAGGACGTCTGAACATCAAGAGGAGGAGTTCAGTGGATTAAAGGGGTGAAACTGTATCATGGTGATTAAACCGGTTTTCGGTGGACACAGAACTTATCCTGAACCTGCTGTTGACATACTAACTGCTAGTCTAATATTTTGGATTTTGTCAGTGAAGAATTTGTCAAAGTGGTTGCAGGTCGTGGTGGACTGAAGTTCAGTTTCCACTGACACAGGAGGGTTTGTTTGTCTGTCAACTGTGGCAAATAAGAGCGTTATGACTGTTTTTGGTGATGATGTCAGAAAAGTAGGACTTCCTTGCATTCCTCATTTGTAAATTATAAGAGTGAAGTTTCTCTTTATAAATATCATGATGAACCTGGAGATTTATTTTTCTCTATTTGCTCTCAGCTTTCCAACACTCCTTTTTCCATTTTTCACCAGAGTGGAGTTTCGCCATGGAGACTTCTTGTAATCCATTTAAAGGTATGCTTCTGTCTACCTTGATGTCCAATTCACATACCTTAACATTGTAGTTTGGGTATTTGAAGTGGACACAATGTAAAAAGGCATTGCCATTGTATGCTGTACATAATCATGTACCTTGCAACCAATGAAAAGGCAAGTGAAATGGACACCAGTGTCCACAGTAACATATCGCTTTGTCTTGGGTATTTGCTTTCTGTATTGTTCTTAAGGGATTGCCATTGGAAACCCTGCTGTGACGGAAAAGTACCAGACTTAGTGGCCAAAAATGGCAAAAAATCAAAGGTTGAATGTTCTAATGAAATTTGACATGCCAAATGATACCAAAGACTGAATGAAAACACTGACATTTCAGCTTCCTAGTTGGCTTTACTCATGATGTTTCAATTCAATTCAATTCAATTTTATTTATATAGCGTCTATTACAACACAAGTTGTCTCTAGGCGCTTTCCAGAGACCCAGAACATGACCCCCGAGCAATTATTACATAAACAGCGGCAGGTAAAAACTCCCCTAGTGGAAGAAAAACCTTAAGCCAAACAGTGGCAAGGAAAAACTCCCCTTTAAGAGGGAAGAAACCTTGAGCAGGACCTGGCTCATGAGGGGGGACCCTCCTGCCGAAGGCCAGCCGGGTAGAGCAAGAAATAAGAAAGAATAGAGACATAGAGACACCGTCAAAGGTACAAGACAGGATACATTAGTAACTGTCCTTGGTAGTCCAATTAGACTTCTGTGAATATGGGTGATATATGGATAGACGGTGATACAAGGGGATGAGGACTGCAGGTCGGGGTGTCAGCAAGCATCCAAAAGACATCCACACAGACAGGTGAAGGCAGACACTGGGATGGTCAGAGGTGGAACTGCAGGTCAGCAAGCAGCTCCTGAGGCTCTGGTCCGCAGGACATGCAAAGAAGAGGAAAAGAAGGGCCAGACAAGCACAAAAAACTACCAGAACAATGGACCACAATTAAGTTTATGGGATATTGTTAATAAATGAGGGTTGAGGTGAAGAAGAGACAGAGAAGGCAAAGAGAAACAGAGAAGGTGAAAGGCACCACTCAGTGGATCATGTTGGTGCCCCCCTGCAGCATAGGCCTATAACAGCATATCTACACCGAAGCTATGTTTAAGATGAGCTGCTCTAATCTGGTCCTGTAGCTGCAGCTTTGACTACTGGCCCTGACACATTAAGGTACTAAATGTACACTAACTATATGCTTTATTAAACAGAAATGTTTTAAGTTTAGTTTTAAAGGTGGAGGTGGTATCAGCCTCCTTCACCCAAACTGGAAGTTGGTTCCAGAGTGATGGTGCCTGATAACAGAAAGCCCGTCCTCCAAATCTACATTTCGATACTCTAGGAACTACGAGTAAACCTGCACCCTGAGAACGGAGAGCTCTATTAGGAACGTACGGTTCTATAAGGTCTTGCAAATATCGCGGCGCTAGGCCATTTTGGACTTTATATGCCAGTAATAAAATTTTGAATTGGATTCTAAATTTTACAGGGAGCCAATGGAGGGAAGCTAAAACTGGAGAGACGTGGTCTCTCTTGTTGATTCCTGTCAGCACTCGCGCTGCTGCATTTTGGATCAGCTGGAGGCTGTTAAGAGAATTACTTGGACATCCAGCCAACAACACGTTACAGTAATCTAGTCTAGAAGATACGAACGCATGAATTAGTTTTTCGGCATCACTCTGCGAGAGGATGCTCCTGATCTTTGCGATATTACGGAGGTGGAAAAACGCAGTTTTACAAACCTGATTAATATGCTGTTTAAATGACAAATCCTGATCGAATATAACGCCAAGGTTTCGCACAGTTTTACTGGAGGCCATCACAAGACCATCTAATCCCTTCCTAAGCTGTTTGGGACCACAAACAACAACTTCTGTTTTATCAGAATTTAGTAGCAAAAAATTTCTGGACATCCAGTCCTTGATGTCCTTAAGACACATCTGAAGTTTGTCTAATGGTTCTGTTTCATCTGGCTTCATAGACAGATACAGCTGCGTATCATCAGCATAACAATGAAAATGAATGCTGTGGTTCCGGATAATACTTCCCAAGGGCTGCATGTATAAACTGAACAGAATTGGCCCTAGCACTGAACCCTGCGGGACACCATAGCAGACCCTCGTCTGTACGGAAGAAACCTCATGAACATGAACAAACTGGAATCTATCAGACAGATATGATTTAAACCAATCTAGAGCTGTCCCTTTAATCCCAACAACATACTCTAGCCTCTGTAGTAAAATGCTGTGATCTATGGTATCAAAAGCAGCGCTGAGGTCCAGCAGAACCAGTATGGACACTAACCCATTATCTGAGGCCATAAGAAGGTCATTCGAGACTCGAACCAGTGCTGTTTCTGTGCTATGATGCATTCTGAACCCTGACTGAAAAATTTCAAATAGATCATTTCTATACAAATGCTCACACAGCTGGCTTGCAACTACCCTTTTCAGAATTTTAGAGATAAATGGAAGGTTGGAAATTGGTCTATAGTTAGCTAAAATGTCTGGGTCAAGAGAGGGTTTTTTAAGTAATGGTTTGATTACTGCGACTTTAAAAGCCTGTGGTACATATCCTAAGACTAGGGACAAGTTGATCTGTTTCAGTATTGTCGGTCCAATCAGAGAGAAAACATTTTTGAGTAGTCGAGTAGGGATTGGGTCTAACAGACACGTGGATGATTTAGATCCATTGACGACTGAGGTCAGCTCAGAGAGGTCAACAGGAACAAAACAGTCTAGAGTCAGGTCGGAGCATAAGGGAGTCGCCGAGGTTGAAGAAATTCCCACAGCCACTGCCGGGAGGGCCTGGCCGATTTCCTCTCTAATTCTGACAATTTTATTGCTAAAGAAGCTCATAAAGTCTTCACTACTGAGAGCTGCAGGGATGCACGGCTCAACAGAGTTGTGGCTCTTTGTCAGCCTGGCTACAGTGCTGAACAGAAAACGTGGGTTATTTTTATTATCCTCTATTAACACTGAATAATAGGCTGTTCTAGCTTTGCGAAGCGCTTTTTTATACACTATTAGACTATCTTTCCATGCATAATAAATATCTACAGACCTACTAGAGTACCACTTTCTTTCCATTTTACGCACTTTCTGTTTTAACATACGAATATGTGAGTTAAACCAGGGAGTTAAGCTCCTACGGTTAGAGAACCTCTTTCTCAAAGGAGCAACTACATCTAAAGCTGTATGCAACACATCTGCAGTGCTACCAACAAGGAAATCAACGTCTGCAGAGGTAGAACCGAGGTCACAGCCCTCAACTGCTTCACTATGTTCCTCTGTAAGAAGATGAAGAGCAACAGCCTCCCTAAATTTAGTGATAGCTTTATCGGATAGACACCTGCTAAAGTAATTCCTCCTATTATGCGTAACGTTGACAATGTTGAATTCAAACGTTATTAAATAGTGGTCGGATAGGAGGGAGTTAACATGTGACACTAACAGATTATCAAGTTCTACACCGTAGACGAGGACCAGATCAAGAGTATGATTAAGACAATGCGTTGGTTCGTTAACTTTTTGTAAAATCCCCATCGATTCTAGAAGAGAATCAAAAGCCAACTTAAGATTGTCGTTGTCAACATCCATATGAATGTTAAAGTCGCCCACTATGATGACTTTATCTGTACTGATCAATAAACTAGATAAGAAATCTGAGAACTCAGACAGAAACTCCAGATAAGCTCCAGCAGGAGGCCGGTAAACTACCACCAACAAGACTGGCTTCTCTGATTTCCAGCTCGGCAGTTTTAAACTGAGCGTGAGGCTTTCAAACGTATTATAATCGCATTTAGGTTTGGATTTTATTGTAAGACTGGAGTCGTAGATCGCCGCTACTCCTCCACCTCGACCTGTGATTCGAGGAATATAATAGTTAACGTAACTGGACGGCGTCGATTCATTTAAACTAACAAACTCTTCCTCTTGGAGCCACGTTTCTGTTAGGCAGAAAATGTCACTCCGGGTCTCAGTAATTAGATCGTTTACTAATAGAGACTTGGAGCTTAAAGATCGTATATTTAGTAATCCGCATCTAATTGTTTGGTCCTTAGTTCGCACTAAATGCGTATTTGTTTTTATTTTTACGAGGTTATTTTGGTTAACGCCTCTATTACGTCGCGCTTGGTGAAGATTTGGAGGACGGGGAATCGATACTAAATCTATTTTACTTGGCACCTCGTTAGAATCTCCAATTACATCATTTACTTCTACCTTTTTATTGGCAGGCGATAGTCCTCGAGAAGCAGCAGAGAAGCGTGTAAGACTGCAGCTCTGCACCCCGGCCTGGACCCTGGATTGTCAGGGGGAGGATCTAATAATATCAGCCAGATTTCTAGAGATAAGAGCTGCACCATCCCGGGTGGGATGAATGCCGTCTCTTCTAAGCAGACCAGGCTTTCCCCAAAACGTCTTCCAATTGTCAATAAAGGCCACGTCGTTTTCTGAACACCACCGAGACAACCAGCGACGGAGCGACAACATGCGGCTAAACATGTCATCACCGGTCAGATTGGGGAGCGGACCAGAGAAAACTACGGAGTCCGACATGGTTTTGGCGTAGTTACACACCGAGACAATATTGATTTTAGTGACCTCCGACTGGCGTAGCCTGGTGTCATTAGCGCCGACATGGATGATAACTTTACTGTATTTACGATTACCCTGTGCCAGCAGCTTCAAGTTTGCTTCGACGTCGCCCGCTCTGGCCCCCGGGATGCACCTAACTATGGTCGCTGGAGTCGGCCTCACATGCCTCAAAATAGAGTCGCCAATCACCAAGGTCGGTTTCTCAGCGGGTGTGTCGCTGAGTGGGGAAAAACGGTTAGACACGTGAAGCGAGTGGTGGTGTTCCGTGCGCCTTTTGGGACTACGCTTCCTCCGAACCGTCACCCAGCCGCCCTGACTGCCCGGCTGCTCGGGTGCTGCAGGGGGGCGGCTACCAGCAGCTGCACCTGGCCGGTCCGCCGCTACTTCAGCCTGACGAGCTACAAAGTCAACCGGACTATGGTCTATTTGGCGGAACCGGACCTCTAACTCACTGAGCCTCGCCTCCAAGGCTACAAACAAACTACATTTTATACACTTACCGTCTTCACTAAAGGAGGCAGAGGAATAACTAAACATTTCACACACTGAGCAGTAAGAAGGAGAAACGGTGGGAGAGGAGGCCATGCTGAGAGGACAGGAGACGGTACCTGTACCGGTGACTGGTGGAAATGAAAGTTAAATAAGAGAAAAGGTACAAGTGCTCGATTTAAAGAGAAGTTTACAAGATGTAGTGTTTTATTATCAAAACAAACTAAAATCAGAGTATAAGGATTCGAAGAATCAGAGCCCGTAACGCCGTGCAGACAGACACAGACAGCGAACAACAAACAGGAAGTGACGCAATGCGTTACCCACCCAGCCTAGAGCGCCCTTTCAGTTACATGCTATATATTTGGTGCTCACCCATTCAGATATGTGATCAAATTTTGACCAAATATTTCAAAGTGCACAGATTTGCTTCAAACTGTGCAAAGTAAAAAAAGAACCTTTATATAACATCTAGTTTCCTACATAGCAGCTTCCGAACACCAGTAAGACTGGAATTATGAGGTTTTGTTAACTGTCCATGTTCGTACTTTTGACCCAATGCAAAGGTAGCCATGGGCACCACTGGTCACCTTTAATACATACTGCCGCAAACGAATAACTAATTGAACCAACACTGTACCAACATTGAAGACTAGTTCAACCTGAAAACAATGTGAAAGAAACTACAGAAGAAGAAATGACTATGTTCACTTAGAAATATCTTTATAACTGCTACACAAAACTAACACTGAGAACAAAAACTAAAGGTTTGTCTTAGTAGCTTTTGGTTGTGTTTTTAGTAACTAGGCTAAACTTCATTGTAACATGACTAAAATATCCATCCATCCATTAGCTATTCCCGCTTTATCCGTTTCCGGGTCACAGGGGTCTGTCGGAGCCTATCCCAACGCATATCAGGCGAAAGGCAGGGGTCCACCTGGACAGGTTGCCAGTCTATCCAGGGCCACATAGAAAGACAGACAAACATGCACGCTCACACTCACACCTAGGGAGAATTTAGAATGACCAATCAACCTACCCTGCATGTTTTTGGACTGTGGGAGGAAGCCGGAGTACCCGGAGGGAACATAAATAAAATATAAATGTATGATTATTGAACAGGACACTTTATTACAAGCAACTTTAGATCAGATTTCAAACATCAACCAGCTTATGATGCTACATGAAAATATTTACACGTAATCTAAAATGACGTTTACACAGGGATGAATACTCATCTGTTTTAAGCAATAGATTATCGTAGTGCACACTAAATTAGCAGTGTTGTATGCTCCATTTATGGGTTTATTTTTATGTGACAGAGAGACAATTCAATGTACATAAAGCAAGACAAATAAGAAGTTTAACCTTATACATGTACAGTATCACACATATAACTGCTATTTTGCCATGCTGTATTATTCTTTTTTTTCTTTTACAATATCTGGCCTTTATTATGGTTTTATTTTAGAAATCAGATAGTGGGGATCAGAGGGGTGGAGATGGCTTAGGTAGGAGGAGCCAGAACCCCAGAAGAGGGGTGGAGATGGTGTCGGTAGGAGGAGCCAGAACCCCAGCAGAGGGGTGGAGATGGCTTAGGTAGGAGGAGCCAGAACCCCAGAAGAGGGGTGGAGATGGTGTCGGTAGGAGGAGCCAGAACCCCAGCAGAGGGGTGGAGATGGTGAAGGTAGGAGGAGCCAGAACCCCAGAAGAGGGGTGGAGATGGTGTCGGTAGGAGGAGCCAGAACCCCAGACGAGGGGTGGAGATGGTGTCGGTAGGAGGAGCCAGAACCCCAGACGAGGGGTGGAGATGGTGTCGGTAGGAGGAGCCAGAACCCCAGACGAGGGGTGGAGATGGTGTAGGTAGGAGGAGCCAGAACCCCAGCAGAGGGGTGGAGATGGTGTAGGTAGGAGGAGCCAGAACCCCAGCAGAGGGGTGGAGATGGTGTAGGTAGGAGGAGCCAGAACCCCAGCAGAGGGGTGGAGATGGTGTAGGTAGGAGGAGCCAGAACCCCAGCAGAGGGGTGGAGATGGTGTAGGTAGGAGGAGCCAGAACCCCAGCAGAGGGGTGGAGATGGTGTAGGTAGGAGGAGCCAGAACCCCAGCAGAGGGGTGGAGATGGTGTAGGTAGGAGGAGCCAGAACCCCAGAAGAGGGGTGGAGATGGTGTCGGTAGGAGGAGCCAGAACCCCAGCAAAGGGGTGGAGATGGTGTAGGTAGGAGGAGCCAGAACCCCAGCAGAGGGGTGGAGATGGTGTAGGTAGGAGGAGCCAGAACCCCAGCAGAGGGGTGGAGATGGTGTCGGTAGGAGGAGCCAGAACCCCAGCAAAGGGGTGGAGATGGTGTAGGTAGGAGGAGCCAGAACCCCGGCAGAGGGGTGGAGATGGTGTAGGTAGGAGGAGCCAGAACCCCAGCAGAGGGGTGGAGATGGTGTAGGTAGGAGGAGCCAGAACCCCAGCAGAGGGGTGGAGATGGTGTAGGTAGGAGGAGCCAGAACCCCAGCAGAGGGGTGGAGAGGCAGAAGTCTGAGAACATACTGATCCTCAGGACAAAAGAAGCTGCAGAAGCTACAAAAGAGATCAAGTTTGTTTATGAATAAAATACTGCCTCATAGCAATGCTCATATTATACTTAGAGCTAAAAATGTGGCCTATAGGTTTATATATCTATTAATTTTTTGACACAACTGCAGTTGTGAGTTGCTGATTTATTTCCTTGTCCTACAGGTGAAACTAATAACTGACCACCTGCCCACAAGTATTTCTAGAGCTGTTTCAGCAGCTACTATTCAACACATTTATGCTTCAAATACAGTGGATATCTGAACAGGCCTCATCTTCACAGCTTTATCTACCTCAAAGAGGGTAAAATATTCATTCAGGGTTTATGCTAATCCGCTGCTTATGCTAATCCGCTGCCGTGGAAACGCCAGCGATTTTTTATGACCTTCATTCAGAAGAGAGAAAAATATTCGTTACTTTTCAAGTAACTTGGGGTGCTCAAACCACATCTTTTCTTTGACCAGACGGAGTGATTCTGCTCCCTAACCTTAATCAAACAAGTGCAAATGAAAGTAATAATATCCTCATGGTAAACTGTAATACGTTGGATTTTATTCAAGATGGATTTTATTTAATTAACATTATAAACTGAGTGACTAGGCAGCCTCAGGTTTCTACATTACTTTCAGGAGTTCCTTTCTAGCTGCTCCTAATTTTCTTCTAGATACAGTTTCCATGATAACAGAAAATAGTGCCTCCATTCATAATCCTATCAGATGCTATCTGAGTTTAACTAATCCTTGCTTCTGAGTAACTGACAACACACATCCTGATATCTAGGAGCACATATACACGTGACACAAATGAAACATCTAGCTGCACAGAGCGTCTTTACAGATGTTTATACATAACTCATTGAAAGTGTCATCTGGCAGAACAGGATAAGATGCTTTAACTGAAAGCTTTTCTCCGTTTGATCTCTTTATCTGAGTTGTCACGCTGTGCTTTGAAGTCTTGCTCTAACTGTAGCCATGTTTACTTTGCAAATGAGACAGATGAACCTCTTCGCCCTGCGGCAGCAGACCTGTTCATCTGCACATTTTTCACATTTTAGACACAGAGGCCTGGGTGTGGTGCTTTTCTAACAACACATTGAGCTTAATATCATGCAAATTAATGTAAAATACACTGTAGGGCTATTTCACATTTTATGTTTGTCCTTAATCAATGACTCTGTTTAAAGTATTTAAAAAAAATTCATGATAACCTCTATTAAGTTCTGTTGGATTAAATTGCCATAGTTTATAAGGTATAAATAGGTATGTAAAGCTGCCAGCTGCTCAAAAAATATTAACTACAGTTTGCAAAAGTAAAAAGCTAAATAATGAGATGCACAAAAAAATGAAATAAAAAGCTTGTTTAAACATTGTATAGAGCGAATGTTGAACTGATCTCCTTAGTGTTTGAACAACCTCTATGAATGCTATTCTGTAAGGTTAGAAGTACTTCTCAAATTATTTGTAAAGCACTTTTGACATTTATTTGTAGAGATCTTTGTCTCTACAAATCAAAGGGAATGTCACACAAATAAAACAATTGATTTACCCCTTAATTGAAAGGTTTGATTCAGGGAAATTCTGATGTTCTTCCCCAGCTCTGTGGGTACTTGTGACATTAAAAGTGTCTTTTCTTTCAGTGATTTGAATATGAGGTTTACAAGTTTCTCAGTTCTTCATTAGAAGCTTAAAATCAAGTGAATGTTAAACATAAAATGTGTGGGTGGTAATATTCTTTACTCTTCTATGTATGTCAGCCTGACCCAGAAACAAGATATAAGATCTATCTATCTATCTATCTATCTATCTATCTATCTATCTATCTATCTATCTATCTATCTATCTATCTATCTATCTATCTATCTATCTATCTATCTATCTATCTATCTATCTATCTATCTATCTATCTATCTATCTATCTATCTATCTATCTATCTATCTATCTATCTATCTATCTATCTATCTATCTATCTATCTATCTATCTATCTATCTATCTATCTATCTATCTATCTATCTATCTATCTATCTATCTATCTATCTATCTATACATGCCTGTATACCACCATAAACCATACAGCCAATAATATTATTAACAATAATAACATAATTATCGCTGGTATTATAATTACTATTAGTAATGGTTGTAGCAACAATACAAAAAACTATCTTTATTTATATGTATCTAGACATTTCATTAAAACATTAGTTAGAATATTGTAATATTGCCTGGAGTGAGAAATACCTGTTTACGTGTAGTTTGGCCATTTATTTGGACCAAAACCAACTCCTAACACATCTAGATGCGAACACTTTTTCCAGTGAGAAAACTATTTAAACACTTTGCATACCACAACATTGCATCTGTTATACCAGATATGACACCAAAACACCCTGCTCACTGGAAAACCTGTAGGACGTAAAGAGGTATTTTCCAACTTTCCAAATTAGCATGCCTCATCACTATGTTTTACATTCTTCTCTCTTTGCGATAGATTTTTAAAATCCTCCACTTTTGTCAATTCTTTTGACTTTCAAGAGGTGAAAGTATGACTTGTTCCTCCTAAAAGCAAGTCATCATTTTGACCTATCACCCCAAAAGACATGCACACAGCAACAACCACTGGGAACATTTCAGTCAGGTCAAACTTTCCCCAGCTGTTATGACCTTTAGCAAACAGCTGACACAACACACAGTTATTTTTCTGATTACAAAAAGAAGGTTTGCTTTGAAGATGCCTAAAGAGTCCCCACCCACGATGAGCTCACTGCTTACAAACCACTGTGAACACACTGGTTCTGCACATTTGTGAGCGTCAGCATCTAACGTACGTGTGACATGCAGTTTGGGGCTTTGCATTCAGAGGGAGTCTCTGCAGTGAGTCACTGCTGGTTCAGCCACATTTCACTGTTGCCAAATAAACAGCAGAACCTGCTCAAGCTGGTGCAACATAGGAGTGCTTCCTCTGAAAGTGCTGTCAGCAGCTTTCGAATTGGATGTACAATTACAGAAGCATGCGTGGCATGTGTGTCAGTGATGTTTGCTTGCTCAGGAATCCCGCAGATTGCATCAGTTTATCTACCGTTTATGAGATAAAAGCAGTGGAGAAGGTCCATATTCCATTCAAAAATCTGTAGAAGTACAAATATGAAGTGGCAAACAAAGCAAAAAAGCCTATCCTCAAATAATTCCTCCCCAGGATTTGAACCAGCAAATGACAAAAGTTATTTCTAAACACAGATGTGTCATAAGATGCATGTTCAGCTTATTTGTCTAACTGACACCTCCTGCAAAGCAGTTATGTCATAAAATTAAAGATCTGTCCCCTATTTTATTGGCACTTTCAATAAAATGTTGCACTTTGTCGGCCCCCAAAAACTTCACAAAGCGGTACTTTCCAAACACAGTTCATAGCCTGCAGGAAATCATACCTGTCGTAGCAGACAGTGTGTAACCTTCGGTTTCCTGTCTCCTTTTGCACTTGCCCTTTCCCTGATATTTATGACCTAATGCTTATTTAGAAGGTATTTTGATAAACATGCAAACAATCTGGTGTTTGTGAAGCTTGAGAAGATGTCTACATTAAGAATAGCAGTCCACCGTTTCCCTCCCTGCCCCCCCCCCACTCACTCTGACATCAGTATCTGCACCAGGAACTTGTCACTTTAACCAGACCGAAAAACTGTTGTACACTTAAACCAAACGTCATGCCATAACGTGCTTCTTTAATTTGCACTTTGTGTTTAAAATGTATTTATTGTGTAGCACCGAGGGTTTGAGAGTAACGTCATTTCAATTCTCTGTATGAACCTCACATGTAGTTGAATTGACAATAAACTTGACTCTGACTCTGACTGACTGACACCCATTCTGGGGAGGTCAGTCTGATAGGAAGATGAATGGTCAGCCTTGTTACACAGAACTGTGGTAGAAGGATGGTGGGCACTTTTTATGCGTATGTATGTGTGTGAATGGATGAATGCTTGAATATGAGAGCTGCAGGATAAAAAAGTTAAAAGATGTTGGCTTTCTCAAATGAGTAGTGGCCCATCAAGAGGGAGCTTTGGGAGGATGCCTGACCTTTGACTCAATCACACAGTGCCAATAAACTAAAGACAGAGTGTGTGTGTGCAAGTCAGAAAAAGGGGAGTGGGTGTGTGGTCAACTGATCAATATATATAGGCTGATATGTTTGGGACTTGTTATTATGGGTTTGTGCGTGTGCTTCTTATTCTTCCTGTGTCACAAGTTTAAGGGCTTTGTTCAGTGCTGTCATATCGAGGTTGGGGAGAAGTTGACGGCTTGTTTTGCAACGCTTAACACGATCGTGCCCTGTGGTATGCCTGCATGTCGTAAGCTTTGAACCGTCTGAATGTTCACATACCTCAGTTTACTGCAGGCTCGCAGATAAAATATTCTCAGCACAGCATGTTTAAGGGAACTGCGGTCATGCTGTAACATTCTCAGAGTGAAGAAACAACATCCCATTTCACACTAGATGTTTTGCAAGATGAGTTTCATTAGTCTACTAAAACATGAACAATCATCATCCTGACACAAATAGATGCAAGCAGATTAATGATAAGAAGTGCATGTCTTATTGAGCTTTGACACAGCTTCCTTGCTTGACGCTGTGTTTTTATTTTTGGTTTTGAACACAGTTGTTGCGATCAGGTGTGGATCAAAACAACCAGACCTAGATAGACAGATGGTGCATGGTATGTTATTGAGTATATTAAGGAGAAGAGAATCTTTCAGTTTTGAAGTTGTAGGTGTCATGACATTATAAAAATGACTATAGTCTTAACTGGTTCTTTAAATGAGGTAATATGACCTCAAACACTACATCAATACATGCCATATGAAACTGTGTGTATATTTATTAAACAGAAATGAAACAAATTCCAGAAGTGATGTAAAAGCAGTATCAGAAAGCGTCTGGGAGCGTTGTGTTGTCAATCTCTCTGGTACAGTCTGGAAACTGTCTAGACTGTTGCTCACTTCTGAATAATCTTTGGCAGTGGCACATAATGATCTAGATTAGACACAAGCTACTTTCTGGTTTACTGCATCGAGGTTAAAAACAGGAGCAAGGGTTCGCCAGATTAATATGAGATCGGTGGAAATGACAGCTGCCCGGGTTTGCACAGCCACACTCTCATTAGGTTGCAAATGCATATCACACGGTGCACCTTGGCCTGCATTACTTTCACCTCCTCTCCCCCGGACTAACCACCACCCTCCGAGACAGATACATACACATCTTTTGTCTTTCCTCATCTGGAGTGAAGACAGAAATAGCCCTGCGGCTACAGATTGTCCTCAGGGTCAGCCTTGAAGGATCTCTCGGTTTCTATGACAGTTATGATGTAACCCTCTCACCATCAGCTTAAGGTCAGTCTGTTGCTTTTCCCTATGCAGAGCATACAAGCAGGATCCTGGAAGAATGCAAATGTCCTGTATGTGGGTTTTGTGATTTCTCCCTCCACTTCTTACTCCTAATTTGAATCATGCTTACCTTTACCATCTCATTTTCTCAATCCATCCATCCATCCATCCATCCATCCATCCATCCATCCATCCATCCATCCATCCATCCATCCATCCATCCATCCATCCATCCATCCATCCATCCATCCATCCATCCATCCTCTCTAAAAGCCCTGTTACACAATAGGTAAAGCAACATTAGTACACTAAATGGTGAGAAGAGCTACAATGGATTTCCAAAGTGTTTGGGTTTTCACCACCATAATCCAAAGAGATTTGCACTCTAAAAGTGATATAATTATTCATTATTTTTGTTGTGTTCCATCTTTACTCACTCGATCCTGGTATAATTTGTATACGCAATTTTACACTTACACTGCAATCACATGTGTTACTTATTCAAATATATCTTTTCATTTTTGTGCCATATTTTTATTGTATTTATTTGTTTTTTGTGCCATATAAATTCGTATGCATATTTCATCAATAAATGTGTTATTTTTCTGAAGTTTGTGTTTTTCACCCTCAGCTTTTGTTGTTTTATTTTTATTTGCACCCTGTGACATAACCCATAGGTCTTCTGAAGTGTGCGTTTGAAGCCTTGTTTTACTTCCACTGCACGGCAACATCCTGCAAATAGTCAGAACGAGCAGGCTCGGGGAACCGGCTGGAACATGCCCACCTTCATTTATACCAACTTATTATGCTAGTTAGTAATAGGTTGTATTCATTCTGATCAAATGTGTTTAATTCTTCTCATCTCAACTGTTACTGTCAAATGACATCCAGAACGAGCACTGTCAGAACTAACTAGTTCTAACTGAGCTCCGCCGGGACCCACAGCGACTAGGCCAATCACGCCAGACACCAGGCAATCTATGGAACTGCTGGATAACATTTGCAGTCAGAGCTCTCACTTCAAAAGTCGCTTTGGTGACCATCAGAAGTGTCTGCTGTGTTTAGCTTCGTCCTTGGACCCGTCCAGGCCAAACCATAACCACTCACAGTTGTCTCTTTGCACAATTAAAAGCTTTACAAACTTATTATCTTTGCAATAAAAAGGACTATTGTCTGTTAGGTCTTCATTCACAGCCCAGCGGAAGTTGTGCTCAGCAACACGATGGGAGCTAGCTATTGGCTATGCTAGCTAGACTTCAGACAAACATACAAACATATTTATATTCCTTCCTTATATTTTAAATTATGTGCTACTGGACTGGGAGTATCAAAACTGTTTTTGAAGTAGGATGTAAATATATTTATTTCTGCTGCAAAGTTGGACATTTGAACAAAGAAGTCAGTTCACTTTTGCTGGTTTTTGGAGCGATCCCTAGTGGACAGTTAGGGGACTGCAGTTTTTCTTAATTCCTTGTTGGCTTTCCGCCTGAAATTAGAATATTGGAGAGCAAGAAGGTTCCTGGTTCGATTCCCGGCCGGTGGGTCTTTCTGTGTGGAGTCTGCATGTTCTCCCAGTGCTTGCGTGGGTTCCCTCCGGGTACTCCGGCTTCCTCCCACAGTCCAAAAAAAACATGGTTAATTAATTAATTAATTAATTAGGTTAATTGAGCATGCTAAATTGCCCGTAGGTGTGAATGTGAGTGTGCATGATTTCTTTGTATGTGGCCCTGCGATGGACTGGTGACCTGTCCAGGTGGACCCCTGCCTTTCACCTGCTATGCGTCGGGATAGGCTCCGACAGACCCCGTGACCCGGAGACGGATTAAGCGGGTATAGATAATGGATGGATGTCCATCTGAGATTTCACCACATAAGCAAGACATTACGCAAGCTTTAGGGCTGTATTACCCGGACCTAAGAAGGGCTTTCTCATCTGTCACCAATTCTCAGATATATCTGAAACATAAAGTTAATAGTAAAAAACATAAGTGTTTAAGCCATGATATTTATGGAAAATAGTGAGCTGGCTGGCTTCTTGTCGACAAGCAAGTGTTGATGTGAATTGTTGCCAAAACGCCACATCTTCTTCTTGAGAGTGATCCATGCTGCTTCACAAAGTTACATAGTACAATTCCAGGCCAGCTGGGCAAATGAAGTCTCATGTATTTGTATATCAATGACATGTCAGATGGATTTAATCTTTTTTTAATGTAAAAAAAAAAAACAAACAAAAAAAAAACGTATGCCTAATTGCTTTAATACACAACATCACATACCTGTTGTGTAGATTTTCTGACGTGAACGTGTCACTCTTCATAAGGGCTTATGGAGATGTTGATCCCTTAAATCCAGCCTATATTCAGTCATATACTGCATGGGAATGTGTTTATCAAAAATGACTTTAGGGCAAAGTTGAAATTCTCAAAACTGCTTACATGTAGAAATGAAAGATTTGAATCAAAGTCAACAAAGACAATTGAAAAACAGCAACAACAACAACTGACCATGGCCCAAGTTGCGCAAAAGAGGGTGGCTTTTCTACCATTTGCTCATTTGGTTAAATGGTTATCATGTCAATGGGAATCAGTGTATCCTGCAGAATAGCACTTACTGGCATTAAAAAAATTCAAAAATTCTGTACTTTATGACTACTTGTATAAAATTTCATCGAGATTGCTGGTGTTTTGTATTTTTATCTACAATATAAATATTGACATCTCCGTAATATGAATAATGTTGTTATGGAGGAGCCCTTAGTCCCTCTAAAACACCTTAGACATTAGTCTCTTGAAATAAAATTATGGTTATGTAAAGATCCACCGGCAGCGACTGTGGGCGTTTTTTCAGCTTCAGGGACTACCCCAGGTTCTGACCTGACTCTTTAGTTCCAGTAGACCTCCCTGACCTGGCTCTTGACTGTTCCTGTAGACCTCCCTGATTCTAGACTGTTTTGTTCCTGTAGACCTCCCTGACCTGACTCTAGACTGTTTTGTTCCTGTAGACCTCCCTCATCTGACTCTACACCTTTTGGTTCCTGTAGACCTCCCTCATCTGACTCTACACCTTTTGGTTCCTGTAGACCTCCCTGACCTGACTCTAGCCTGTTTTGTTCCATTAGACCTCCCTGACCTGACTCTAGACTGTTCCCGTAGACCTCCCTCATCTGACTCTAGACTGTTCCTGTAGACCTCCCTGATTCTAGACTTTTTAGTTCCTGTAGACCTCCCTGACCTGGCTCTTGACTGTTCCTGTAGACCTCCCTGATTCTAGACTTTTTAGTTCCTGTAGACCTCCCTGACCTGACTCTAGACTGTTTTGTTCCTGTAGATCTCCCTGACCTGACTCTAGACTGTTTTGTTCCTGTAGACCTCCCTCATCTGACTCTAGACCTTTTGGTTCCTGTAGACCTCCCTGACCTGACTCTAGACTGTTCCCATAGACCTCCCTCATCTGACTCTAGACTGTTCCTGTAGACCTTCCTGATTCTAGACTTTTTAGTTCCTGTAGACCTCCCTGACCTGGCTCTTGACTGTTCCTGTAGACCTCCCTGATTCTAGACTTTTTAGTTCCTGTAGACCTCCCTGACCTGACTCTAGACTGTTTTGTTCCTGTAGATCTCCCTGACCTGACTCTAGACTGTTTTGTTCCATTAGACCTCCCTGACCTGACTCTAGACTGTTCCCGTAGACTTCCCTCATCTGACTCTAGACTGTTCCTGTAGACCTCCCTGACTCTAGACTTTTTAGTTCCTACTAAATACACAGCAGTGACATTTAGTTTGTTTTATTTTAGACGTTTTAAAAAACAATGTCATTTATGAGTGAAGCAATCACGTAAAATATGAACACAAATCTTATCATGACTTATATCATTTGTTGGTAAAGACTGTTTTGTTCCTGTAGACCTCCCTGACCTGACTCTAGACTGGTTCCTGTAGACCTCCCTGGCCTGACTCTAGACTGTTTTGTTCCTGTAGACCTCCCTGACCGGACTCTAGACTGTTTGGTTCCTGTAGACCTCCCGAACCTGACTCTAGAATGTTTGTTTCCCGTAGACCTCCCTGACTCTAGACTGTTTGGTTCCTGTAGACCTCCCTGACCTGACTCTAGAATGTTTGGTTCCTGTAGACCTCCCGAACCTGACTCTAGAATGTTTGGTTCCCGTAGACCTCCCTGACTCTAGACTGTTTAGTTCCTGTAGACCTCCCTGAGCTGACTCCAGACTGTTTGGTTCCTGTAGACCTCCCTAACCTGACTCTAGAATGTTTGGTTCCCGTAGACCTCCCTGACTCTAGACTGTTTGGTTCCTGTAGACCTCCCTGACCTGACTCTAGAATGTTTGGTTCCCGTAGCCCTCCCTGACCTGACTCTAGACTGTTTAGTTCCTGTAGACCTCCCTGACCTGACTCTAGACCGTTTGGTTCCTGTAGACCTCCCTGAGCTGACCTCAGTTGTCAGTAGAGCTACATCTGACCCCATCCCAACTCGACTACTCTCTTATTGGGACGACAATATTGAATCAGATCAAACCATCGTCTGTACCTCTCCTCTGTCTGTTCTTCATCCTCTCTTTCCTATCTCCCTTTTTGCTGCTCTATTATGTCCTGATCCAGGTCCTGATCGAGGTTTCTTTCCTCTCAAAAGGGGAGGTTTTCTTGCCACTGTTTGGTTTAAGGTTTTTCTCCCACTAGGGGAGTTTGTACCTGCCGTTGTTTATGTAATAATTGCTCGGGGGTCATGTTCTGGGTCTCTGGAAAGCACCTCAATACAACTTGTATTGTAATAGACACTATATAAATAAGATAAAACTGAATGGATTAAGGATGTGAGGAAGAAAATTTGGTCACACAGACAAACACACTGTCACCTGACCACATCTAGATTAGCACAGTCCTTTGCCTACATTGCTTTGTTTTTTCAATATATTTTAAGACACATATTGTTGTTATTCTTGTTTGGTGTCCTCAATTCTAAGATGCTTGTATCCATGAAATGCATTTACTTATTTAATAAACCTTCCATACAAGTGTGTTTCTGCCAGGCACACTGACCAAAACAACCACGATCAGCTGTGCCTGTGATTTCGATGCATGAACTCCCTAAATGCTCTTTCAGAATAGAGTTGTGAAAGTGTGGAGATGTTCCCAACAAAAAACTTAAATTAGTGGCAACCATGCAGAAAATCTGCACAAAGAAGAAACAATTAAAAAAAGCACAACTCTACCGTGCAGCAAAACTGCTGATGGTGGTGGTTAGGTTGATTCAGAGCAGCATGTTGTATAATCACCATGCAACAGTGAAGCTTTGTTGTTTTGTGTAACACTTGATAAACCGGCCCGACATCTACAGAGTAGTTTTACTCTCTGAGTCAGCGCTGATCTGGCCACTGCTGGTTCCTTAATGTAGAATTATGGTAAATATAGGATGAATTCATTAAATCACAAAATTGAACTTTGATGAAAATGGTGTGTTGTCTATGAAATTAAAAGTTATATTTAAAAAAGTAACAGCCACAGACATAAATAAAAGAGGCTTTGTCCATTATTGAAAGTGGAAGCATACAGAAGCTAGAAAAGTAGGCTGTTATTTATGTCACCTGAGAACAATAAATTCATAATCTAGCAAATCTAAATACAGGCCCTTTGTGCCTTCTTTTCTTTCTTTGTTGTTATTGTTTAATCTGCTACCTCCAGCTTCTTTCTCCACACATCAAGTGTCATTATATTCATCAACTTAATTTGGTTCTCTAATGGGATTTGTTTCAAATGTTGTGTTTGTATTGACCCGTCTTGGTTTCCACTGATTTTGTTTTCTTCTTAGTATTGATCTTTTTATTTGGATTTCAATTTTCCATATTTTATTTTGTCATTTCTAATTTTGAGGGAGTTTTTTTGAGTATTCTCTTTAGTTTTGCCTCCTAATCTTTACTCACATTTGAGGGTAATTTGAAAAGACAGGTTTTATCTGCTTCTTGTTTAAGTAAACTCAGAGTAACCAGTAAACCTATGTGTTTGATATCAAAAAGCATGGAACTATTACTGTATACCATCAGCACAACTATAGAAACATAACCTCTGAATATAACCTGGTAGGGAGTATGATTTTATTCAGGTTATGTTGAGTATTTAGGTCCAAACTCAGCAAGGATCCATCAGAACTAAACTGCCAGATAGTATAGTCATTAAATACTAGTCTATTTAGTCATGAAACATCTATATATGACCTCAGCATGGCTTAAATACATATGAATACCTGATGGGACGGGCACACCTGAGATGTGTACATGTGCTGAACTATATCTGCAACCCAGTACGGTGATCTGGAATTGACACCAGTCGACCTAAATCGTTGGTGCCGATGCAAAGGACTGACTGCTAAGTCTTCTGAATATATCCAGTGTCATCTGTTGGAGACAAACAGAAGTCGGACATGACCTCAAGAAAGAAAGCTGGGTTTGGGCAAGAACAGCTGTTTGTTTTTTCTATTTGTTATTCTTCATTCAATTACGTTTTACATTCACAGTTCAGTGTTGGAGGAAAACTTAATTCTTCACTCTTCACTTAGCAGAAGATGCTGGATTTTCAGAGAAAGTCATTACCATTTAGCAAGAGTTTGCTTTTTTTTTCCTTTTGAAAAAACAAATCTGGAGTAGATGTCGTCCCTCAGTTCAACTGATGTCAGAAATACTTTATTAATCCCTGATGGGAATTTCTGCTGTTGTGGTAAAAGGTCAGTCTGTCATCATTGTAAAGTCACGGTGAGGAGTTATTGTAAAAGGTTTCAGATGTGGCGTGAGTGATCTCCTGCAGAGCAAGCCTCTGATAAGTAAATCCTTTCTTGAATCACTGTAGTGTGAGGAGGGTGTTTTGTAAATTATACAACGTTCTTCTTTGCACAGTCAGCTGTACGGGTCCAGAGTGCCTCCAACGCTGAGCCCAATAATCATCCTCCATTTGTTGTTTCCTTTAATGACGGTTTCTGAGGCTATTGCCCCAAAGTGATCCATCACAGACTCACAGAATATGCAGCATCTCTCTGTAAACAATCAAAGCTTCCTTTGTATTTCTGTCCTATCGTGTAGACAGGCTCAGTGTTTATTTTCCATTTTGTTGTCCAGGTTGTCTAAAATGGAAAAAAAACCAAACTGTTCAGCTTATTCCTGGTACTCGCAGCATCCACAGTCGTCTCCTTTGTCTGATTCTGGTTCATGATGAGGTGATTGTTACCACAGTACGCCACAAAGCGGTCCATCGGTTATCTGTACTTAGCATCCCATCCACCACTGACACGCCTGACGAAGCAGAGTCATCTGAGGATTCCTGAAGATGATTGGGAGAGTTGTACTGAAAGTGTACTGGGGTGTACAGAGTGCAGAGGAGCAGCGAGCTGCTGACCACCCACTCAGACCCACTTCAGTCTCGCTGTCATGGTTTGTCAGGTAGTCAATAATCCAGTGGCGTGTGTCGGCATCCACCTGTTTGTTTGGAGTTTTCAGATGTGCTGCAGGGTGAATCATGTTGAATGGACTGACACTGACGGTCCCACCTGTGTTTTCCAGATTGGAGTCTGCTCATTAAAGCAGGTGGATGATGGCGTCTTCACCTTGTGATCATTATTAAAGCGCAGTTGATTTGAATATGTGGCTGTTTGCTTACTTACATGGGCAAAAAACAACAACAACAACAACAACAACCAATAACTTTCATCAGCAAAAGGAAGATAAAGCAGGATCTGGCTAAAATTATAAAATTAAAAGAAAACCAAACTTAGGCAGTTGTCCTTCATATAACACTACTTTAATTTTACTTTAAGGACTATAATGTTTTAAAATGAAGGAAAATGTATTTGCAATGTTTTTATTACTGAATAATTAAGTAATTATCTAAAATCACTGGTAGCATCTCAGTAAGGAATTTCTATTGACAATTACTTACATAAAAAGTAATGGTAAAAAATTATTCATTCAAATAATTCACTTCCCTGAAGTCCCTCAGGTGTTCTTCTACAACTGAGTTTAGCCTTTCTTCTTAAATGACACCTCTCCTTCAGCTCTGCTCACAACATTTCTTTCTCTCTCATACCGATGGACCGTCGCTCTAATTTTATTTCCTCTCCTTTTCCTCAGCAACAAGATCCCTCTGAGAGAAGCCGAGCCTCGGATTCACATGGTGTCAGGTCTCGGCCATATTGGATGCGAATGGGAACAGCAGTGTTGGTTTACACTTCTTCCTTCAATAGCAAAGGGACAATGGCAGCGGGACAGGCAATCGGCTCGGGCTGCCCTGGTTGCACAGAGGCAAGACAGACAGAGCATTGAAATGGCTGAGGATCCGTCAGAATCCGGCTCTGCTAATGTGAGAGCTCATGTTCGCTGTCTGGACCGAAGGCTCCTGGTTGGTAACAGTAGCCAGGAAGCTTTGTGAAACATGCAGTGTCTTTATACCTCAGAACAAACTGCTGCAGTGTAGCGCTTCACATCAAACTGGACTACAACTGGTTTCCTGCCGTTGTGCGCTGAGCCAACTCCATATTGACCTGATTCTCAAATCTCAGTCTTCTATAAATAATATCACCCCAAAAGTGCAAGAGCATAAATGTACTAGAGGACAAACCACTGTGACCAGGTTATGTTTTCTATCAAAACTATTTTTCGGCAGTGTCACAACTTCTCACAAATGACCACAGCACTAATAAACTTTTGTCTTAATTGAGTCTTTGCTGTTTCCAGCTAGATTGCAGATGAACCACAGATACTCTGCATGCTGCACAATTGCCCAGCGATACCCATAAAAGTTTGGAAGGCCTGATTTTAAGACAGCTGCGAATCACCGTAGTGGCCGTGGATCAGTGGAGTACGGCTGGCTGAATGATCGGCGCCCTGCCATGTGTCAAAGTGTCTGGGGAGGACACCGGACCCCTCATCGCTCCATAATGTGCTCCTCAGGGTGTGATGTACAAATGTTGTATAGAGACTGCATACATAAGAGTTTCAGTGTGTTTAGGTGAACTAGAAACACATTGTAAAGTAGTTTTTAGAATCTAAACTAAAAAGGTAACCAGAATAGGTTAAAAAGGTGCCATTTATATGTGGACTATTTACAACATTTTTTTTTAAATATCCAGATGTCTCAAGTTTAACACCTAAAATGCCAACATAAATGGTCATTTCAACTTCTGACATCTCTTGTCCCTATAAGTCATCAGATTTCATACCATCATAGCGTATAAACATCATTATCTCATTGCTCTTATAACAAATATCACAAATATCTCCACGTATAAATTTGCTCTTCCTAAAGGACCTGCTCAATTATCAACCTTCCAAAATATAGAGGTTTCCATAATGGTAAAAGATTGTTTTGTTAGTTGCCAGAGGCGTCATTGTGGTTTTTGCTGAAAGGCCTGTGCTCTTTCTGTAGTATCAGTGATTAGGACAGTGGATACGCACCACACCCCCGTGCAGGTAAAGGGTTACTTCCTGTTGAAGAGGGAAATAAAAGCGTTCATTTACTAAGGTAGTGGAACCTGTCTCCATGCAGTCCTTTATTAGATATAACCCATAAAGCCCTCAATGTGACACTTTCTTATGACTACACCATTCTAGAAACCTCTTACAATCTTACAATCAACTACAAAGTGGTTTGTGCACTACAGCATTCAATTTATCAGCTGGTGATAAGGAACATTTGTGAAAACTCACTTGCTTGAGAGCATACACCTCTAGAAGAAATGAAGAGAGCCTGGAGTTAATTCTTAAATATATCATTAAATCAGCCTCTGAACATACGTTCCTACTCAAGCACACCTCGTTCTGCTTTATGCGGCCGTTATTAGGCGATCACCTGAATCAAATCTCCTTTGATGAGGAGACGTATATGAAAACCACCGCTGTAATCTGCATTCTCCTCTTGCAGCGTGACCTGCTGGATAGTAAAAACTGTGCTGGTAGTATTTTGAAGATGGTCGAACATTTAAAAATAACCATTGACTGTGCCAAAAGAGACTTCACAGTCAAAGTCAACGTCACATTTATTGTCAATTCTGCCACATGTGAGGTTCATACAGTGAATCGAAATGACGTTACTCTCAAACCCTCGGTGCTACACAATAAATACATTTCCCTCTAAACACTTGGTCCTCTTATGGTTATTTGAAGACCTGGAGAGGCCTACAACTGTCTGTTATCTCACAACAGCTGTGAACTATGGAGGATCAGTGGTAATGTGGGGGTGCTTTGGCAAGGCTGGAGTTGGGCAGAGTTGTCTTTGTGAAGGATGGATGGATCAAGGTACGTACAAGTTTGTTTCCCAATTCAGATGATTGGTTTTTCCAAAAAGACAATGCTCGGTGTCATTCGAGAGTCAGGGAGTCAGGGTCTGGAGAGGATCACCCGATCAAGACCCTTTCATGGCCGGCCTCCACTTGGTTAGATACCATATACAGTAAAAAACAGCAGTTTGACTGGAACTGGTGTAAAACAGGGAACAATCCAAACTTCGCAGTGGACACAGAAGTTTTTAGTCCAGAACAAGATTAGTGTTGCAGACAGAAAAACAAGCAAAGACATTGTGACTGAAATTATTTATTCTGCTGCTGTTTCCTGTCATTATCTTGTGCTATTTAAAGACAAAAATGTATGATTGCAAAAAGATGAAGATATGCGTGAGCAGTTAGTCACCTGCAGTTATAAAAGCAACGGCAGGAACTCCACCATAAACACTCACTGCGTTTTGAGGCGGCTCTGAATCATTCCAATTACAGCTTTTTTCCAGATGATTTTTTGTTTCAAATAAACCGTTCGTCCCCACAGCAATGAAGCCACCTTGTATTCTTACCATTCAAACAGGAATCTCCAAACAAAGCTCATGTCAGCATGAGTTTGTGTTTGTGAGCATTTTCAGAAATCAAACCAAATAGACCAGTGACTTTTTAAAAAGGGGGTTTAAAAAAAATTACAACATTTTCCTGTTTTCCTACCAGCTCATTTTTGAGATTGAATAAAACATCTGAGTCTCTGAGGCGGACTGGGGCCCCGCTAGAGTCAACAGAACTACGTTATTGAAGACGTAAAAGTTTAGAGCTCAAAGGACTTTAATCATCTGGGTCACTAGGTATTATTATGATAAACATTTTTCTGTATGATATTGTCTTTTGATAATTGTCTAAAAATAGAAACTAAATGACAAAGTGATGAAGATGAACGAATGGATGTGTCAAGTATTGCTGGATATGGTAAAACAGACTGGGAGGCAAAAGGTGGAAACAAAGTTGTTTAGATTAGATTAGATTTAGATTTCTGCAATTTTTCAACCACTGATACTTCTTTTATTCTCTTTTTTAATTAGCCAATCAAAGTGGGAGCTAGTTAGATGAGATGAAGGAGGTGTTTTTTAAATCATACAGAAAGCTACTGACTTCCCTTAAACATTTAATCAGAGACGCACACAGTCAACATCGTCTGTACTCTGTGATCACAAAGGCTGACAGTGCACGTAGGCTGTCCACGACAGGACAACAAAACAGCATGGCACAGAGCTGATCTATGGTGAAAATGGAAACTAAACCAATACATTTAAATATCACCAGCTATGTTTTAGTGTCATTCATTCTCCTGTCATAATAAATAAATAATTGAGTATTCATAAATAAAAATCTACTAATAATTGACTTGTGAAAATCAGAGATTACTTTTAAATTGTCATTAAAAACAATTGTTGATCCAATTGCACATTATTCTCTCTTTTTCAGAGAGTATGTCGAGCATTGCAGACTGCCTGATTGTTTTGGCTTTGGTTTCACGCAGATATCCTTTCTGACACAACCCTGCAAGCACGGGGAGAACGTGCAACCACAGAAAGAGGTCAAACTCTGACCCTGCCCACAGTGACACATGTGCGACAACCAGTCACCGACCACAATCCTGCAGCTTCCAAGTGAAAATCCAGTCCTTTCTTTTTATTTATATAGTTTGTTTTTTTTTTGCCCGAGCTTAGCCCCCAATGTTTTAAAGTCCCAAAAACACCTCTGCACTCAACAGAAGTTGCCACATGTTAAACATGTGTGGAAAAGTGTGGAAAAGTGTGGAAAAGGCCTTTGGACTTTGACTCTGGGATTAATGTTAACTGCCTAAATATTTTCAGTTTTAGTTAGTTTGTCAGGGTCATCCCATCCAGCGGTGTTTTCAGTCAAGAGGTGAGGGACTCTGCAGTCTGAGCACAGATGACAGCAAAAAAGAAGTTGTGTTCACATAGTTTAGCAAAGAAAAATAAGACGACCCCACAGCTTTACCGCACAGTTAACGTGTTTATATAACAAGGTAATGACAACAGTATTTTGAAAAAAGAAGAAAATAATGATAAAACTAGGAAATATATTAACTAAATTAAAATCTTGTAACAAAGCAGACCCTGCCGATGAACAATTACCTCCCAGATCAACTTGATTAAACACTAATTCTTTACTTTTTATCAAGTAATGATGAGAAATGTTTATGTTTAGAGATGTCATACTATTCATAAAAATATGTTGTCCTTCTCATCTTTTCATACATTTCTCCACTGTAGTAAGGCAGATCTTTACTCTGACCAATCCGAAGTTAATTTGTAATCACAGGTTGAGTTTGAAATGCCAGTTTGTTCCTCTGTGTCCACCACCGTCCTATTAGTAGTTCACCACAGTGCATTCCTGCGGTTAAAATTTAACCCCTGAAGGGAAACAGTGACCAGCATGTTGGATGTTTATACTGGGCTCTGAACTGCTCGGGGCGTTTACCTGTGAAGCCATGCCGTTGGCAGCATCTCTGGCATGACGTCACCGTGTACTGCTGAAGTCACTGGGGGAGTCAAACACACCACCGGTTATTTAGAAATGTTAGTTATTAAAGTTTGTTGCCCGAGAGGCTGCATGATGTCATTCCAACTGATGTCAACATCCATCACAGAAACACCATGAAGTTACTCATTAAATGAACTCCTCTTTTTCCTGTTATCACATGACAATATAGTTAGTTTCTTGTAGTTTATCTGTTTACTTGTCAGATTTTGTAGACTCAGTGATTTTACTTGTAATCCTAAAACATATCAGAACAAGAGTGAAGCAGGTGGGCTGGAGAGTTTGTTAACAAGATCATGTTCCCATGAACGAAGATCCACCCCACATATCAAAGTGTTTGATATTGATATTCATTATTATTATATATTTGAAATGTATTTTCATCTAGGTTGTCTACATAAAAGAGTCATTGTGTAAGAGTGATAAAGGTGTTATTTTGGTGGGAAAGTGTCTCATCATCAGCCAAGGTTGTAAGTCATGTTACCTGTTCAGTTGTTTTTAGTACAATTCATTCAATTAATTTTCCTACAGGGATTAATAAATCATTTTTATGTTGGTAAAATCCTCCATGCCAGCTTTAAGCATCTGCTGCTCTAGTTGATAGCAGTGCCGCTAACACACAGCAGTTGTTGGTATCGTTGTTTTTTAAACTCAAAAGCTCTGTACTGTCCATGAGTATTGTCATAAAACAGAGGGTAAGAAAGCCTTAAGTAATAAGAATAAAAATCTAATAACAAAAGCCAAATCTCCAAAAGAGAGGTAAACCAACGTCACCAAATCAAAATGAGAGGAAGAAACAAAAGCCTGATAAACTCAGTTACACGTGTTTCACTTTGTCCAAGTACCTTTGAGTACTTGGATATTGAGGTACTTTGCTTTAGATGATATAATTGTTAAACATCTAAAACCTCTAAAATTAAAACAGAGGGTGTTAAGCACCGTACCAGTGGTCGGGGTGCACATACGTCTTTCTCACACTCTTTAGTTTATTAATGATGTGAATTTAGTTTTCTGCAAAGTCTGACCACATGTTTATTTATTTTATTTCAAATTCTCCCATTTTCCTGGTATGATGTCTTGAATGATTGACAAACTGAAATGTATGGGTTTCATTTAATTACAAGGGACATCAAATGTGTTTTTGTGTCTTTGCTTTTAAATGGTTTTACCCTCGTTCCATAAGTGCGGTTCTTCCTTTCCTCGTCTTTTTGCGTGGCTGGTGAGATTGTTGAATCACTGAACACTCTCATCCAGAGGGGAATCTCTCCTCAAATATTTGGTGAGCTCATATGAACTTTTGTCCGCACGTTCGTGGTTCCCAGAAGATGGATCATTTCAAATTTAGCAATCCCTTGACTTTAAAATTTAGTCCAGCAGCTACACATGACTACAAATTCTGTCTTGTCTAGATAAAAGGCTCCTGAACGCTTTCCAGCGGAATGAGCAGTTACTTTTTGTTTCAGAGCCAGCTCACTGTATTCCAGCTCATCTGGAGAAGGTCCCAGTGTTCTTTGATGCCCTTGGTAGAACAGATCATTCATATTTGTTCTTGGCTCTGTGCCCAGCACTGTGAGCTGTGGGCTGCCAGGAAGCTCTTACCTCAGATGCAGAGTGTCAATCACTTTATTTCTGTGCTGAAGGAAACAGGAAGTCAGACAGAGACAAGAATCAAGGTCACCAACAAGCCAACAATCTTTTTTCATTTGCAGATTTGTCATTTGCATTTTGTTCATTCCTTTTTTTTTAGATATGTCATCATAACTTTGTTCATTTTCAGGAACAAGCCTTTATACATTTAGTTTAGTGTTTGTCAAGGACAATTTGACCTCATTGTGACAGCACTTTCTTAGTTTCACAATCATTCTTCTATCTAAGAGGTTAATTGTGAAGTGGGATTACTAATCTCCCCATTTCCATGACACTTACCATGCTGCCTCGTGTTCACAGCTGTTTCCTTCTGTTTTATTCTCATTGATGGCACTGCTGTGTCCCTCAGTGTCAAATATAGCTGACAAGGGCAAAATGCTGCTAAAAGTAAGATATTTTTATTAACAGCAGTGTGACAGAGAAGCAGATCACTGTCATTTTATGGTGGAGGAAATAATGTTCCTTTTCCATATCCAGATTTATGACTGAAACCATCGGTATCCAGAGGTATGGGATTCACCATCTTCTGAAAGAGTTCTGGCTTCTGTTCTGCTACACACTGCGTGGAAACTTATGATCAATGACACTCTGCTGCAAGAAGCAAACCACCGGTATGTTCCCCAAAACCATCGCCACTTACTACATTGGCAACTAATACAGTTAAAACCACAGAGGTGCAATGCAAGAGTTTCTCAGAATCATACGTCAAATGATGGCGGTAATGGCATTGGTAACTTCATTGGTAACTTCTGAGGTACAATTCAACGTTAACTGGTGCAAGAGTCTCCAAAACAAGTGTTTGATTAAATTAGCATATGCATATATTTGGCCTAATGACCTGTGTGTTTGGAAGTCTGGTGCAGACATCACTGTTACTGTTTCTCAGTTCATGAATATGGTCACATCTATCGATTATCAGGGCACTGACAGAAGTTGGTTCTGGGTGGTGCAGGCATGCAGGGTTCCATGTGTTGTGGCAACAGGAAGAGTGAGGTTGGATGAGCTTTCAGACTGAGGGATTCTGGGGGTCTATATGACTCTATGAGGGACTGATACCTATGGGTGGGGGGGTGGGGGCTGCTTGATGATGGGGGCATGATGTGCAAGGTTGCGGGAAGGTGCCTGATGTTGAAGTCTGAGGGTCACTAGGTTACATTTGTTCCTGAGGAAGTGGCAGGTGGTAGAAGACACAGACCTCTGGTGAACTCTCTCCCCTCCAGAAGTCACAAGGAGCCTCACAACAGACCACACCCCCCATCAACAGACGTCCCCCATCAACTCTACGTCAACTCTTTTAAACTGATTTTTTTTCTTTTTATCCAGTCTTTCCTCAGTTTGTTGCCACTACTTCAGCGCTTTCCTTTGTTAATTTGGCACTGAGTAATTTAGGAAAAATTGATATTAGGTTAAAATTTGGCTTTGCTTTGTCAAAAGATATTAATGGTGTTAAATCTTGCCAAACAAAACAACAAAAAAAGCCTTTGTTCCACCTCGATGGTCCAGCTTGGTGTTTTGCTCCATCCTCAGCAGGAACCCAGGTCCCACGTGCAGTGTTTCAGAAGCAAGGCACTTCTGAGGACTACCTACTCTGCTGGAGTGAGATTACAAGTTAAATAAAATGGGCTTTCCAACTTCCAAAATGAACATCCTGCACACAGTTGAAAATTCTTCAGAAATCCTCTGACTTATTTAAAAATGGCCTGTCCAGGTTAATGTAACATTGGTGTATGAGTAAGAGTGGGCTTGTCTTCTATTTTTAAACTCACCTGGGTTATCTGTGCTGTTCTTTTAGCACAGAGCTAAATTTGCCGTCTGTAAATTGATGTGGGACAGCAGAGTTTGAAAAACTAGACTTGTTTAGAGGATGCAGAGCAGTTCTGGGATGGTTCTAAGTAGCAACCCTTCTGGTGGGGTCATTCCCGCTGCCTGGAATGGCTGCAATTCACAGTGGCTTGTCTCAGTAGCGCTTTACTTTTTTTACTTGATTTTCTGATATAACATTACCAGTTTAGTGTCAGACAGTCTGTTGTTTTGTGTTAGTCTGAGATAGTCCAGAAAGGAAAAAACAAACAGTAAACAGTTGGTAATGACACTACATCCAACTTTCAGGCATTGCATTGAAAAAATAAAAAAAACAAAAACGTAACAGATTTCATCACAAAGAGGAAAAAGTAAAAAATACATTAAAGAGCAATGAAGCGTGGACTGAAAGCATAGACAACACCACTAAAGAATCTTCATTATTTCAACACTGATTTGCGTTCCACTGCAGAAACCCACTACGACCAACAGCAGCACAGTGACAGTCACATTTTTAGATTAGACCCTGTTATTTCCCCTGGACGAAGAAGGCATGTTTACCACGCACTGGGCGGTGTATGTGCAGGGCTGGTTATTGCTTTCCCAGTTCCTGAAGCCGAGTTGAAGGGATGGAAGACGTGTCAGGAGGCGTTATCGATTGGTACTGCGTAACATGACGCCCCATGGTCTGTTTTCTCGGCCTCACTGGCTTCACCAAACGTCAGAAGAGCTGGCTGATGCGGCGTTGAGGGCAGGAGATGGATCAGGTGCCAGGTTCATGCTGCCCTGAATAACAACAGGATTTGCAGAGTGGCTTCCCCCTAATTGTGTTGCACTAATCGAAATATAACCAGACATTCCCTGGCATTTCCCCGTCTCCACCTACAACTTTGTTCTCGATGATGAAGTCCAACCAGGTATTGTTCAAAAGCAGCAACATTGGCAGTTGTTTCTGTGTTTTTGGATTATGCAGTGTTGAGTCACATATCACTTTTTGAAGTCTCTGTTCTGTAACGTAGGCTTAATCAATTGTACATTTGTCTTCAGGTCAGATGGCACCAACAAGTTTGCCACCTTTCTGTCGCCATGTCAGTAAAAAAGAGATCAGCATTTATTCTAACATTAAACCGAGGTGATAGTAGCAAAAAAAACTGACACCGAAACTCAAGGTTTTAAATGAGTTCACCCATGCCAATGTTTTTTTTGTTTTTTTATTATATTTCAACTGGCATAAAACATACATGACAGGTGTAATGTTGTAAAAAATAACAAATAACAGCTGTGTTTTAGAGAACATGGCCTTTTTATTTTGTCCTCTCTGCTGCTCCTAAGAGTCTTGTCATACCAGTCCTCAGCCACTCACTTACCTGTTTGCCACAGATTAATAATCTACTTAGTCACAATGTTAGTGTCTGGATCCAGCCGTTAGTTTGAATGCAGGGAGAGTTTGACAGGTGATGGCTGAAGCCTCCACCTCAACTCATCTCATCTCATCTCATCTCATCTCATCTCATCTCATCTCATCTCATCTCATCTCATCTCATCTCATCTCATCTCATCTCATCTCATCTCATCTCATCTCATCTCATCTCATCTCATCTCATCTCATCTCATCTCATTTATTTAACCATTACAGTTTATTGTACCCTTTTTGCATGTAATACATGATAATGTCCTCATTGTGCCAGATAAAATTGTAGATGACAAGACCTGAAAAAGTTATCTCAGGAGTGTGAGAGTCTCTGAATACTTAAAAAAACAAAAGAAATAAAAAATGAAAGAATTGGTCTCAGTAGTCTGCATGAGCAGTAAATCCACAAATTTACTGCAGTAAGGCTAAACTGCAGTTGGTGTGCTATTCCTGAAAGGAGAAAGGTTTCATTAACGCATTACAACAGTTAGTTTATCTTGGCATTTGGATTTGACAGGTTCCTCTCTTGCCTGGATATTTACTAGCAGAGCCAAAAAAGCGAAATGGAGCCAATGATTCAGGTCAGCTAAGACTGTTTGCAACAGGGGAGAATGAAAAAAGTGCAAACATGAAAACTGCATGTCAGGATGAAGAAATCATAAACCAGTGGCCTGCTTTAAAGCAAAGAATACGATGCTCTAGTACTGATGAAAAGCCAGCATTTAAAGATATTTGCTATAAAATGTCCTCCACACAAATGATATTCTTCCATCACATTGTTGAAGGGTGTGGGTCTTTTGTTTTGTAGTTCATATACTTGCTGTTTAACTATCCAGAAAGGATGCTTCTACTTTGTGTTTCTCTGCATGTATTCCAGAGCGGCACCACACTTGTCGTGGCCTGTTTAGGTAGGAGACGTAGGATTTCTTCTGGTGATTCTGACACTTTGTTTTTTTTGTTTTTTTTTTTATAATTTCTTATATGTAATCTGACAACAAAAAGGTTGTTTACATATGACAGCAGGGGACTGAGCTTTTTAAACCCATATATTGCACATATTCAGATGAATTGAAAAGGAGACACTGAGTAAAGTGAGCAGAAGTAAAGCAGAGGGCAAAGAGGAGGAACTTTAAACCATTTCTTCTTTTGATTTCCGTAGAGGATGTGAGGTCACTAACACAGAAAGCCACTGGTAAATGAATACTATGTGTTTGACAAAGAGACACAACTGACATTGAAAACCAAGCAGGAAGACTACAAAGAAGGATGGAAAAGCTTGTCCGTAGCAGATGGTGTAATCCCGAACAATCCTCTCTGCTGTTGGCTGGGAGTTCCCATCCATAAGGGAGTTTTTGTGTTACCTGCTGAGTGCAGGAACAGTGTGAGCTCAGTTCAGCTGCTGACCAACTACAAACAGAACTCATTACTTTATTCATGAAGACCCTCTGCTACACTTTAGGTTCACCAAGAATTTCTCAACTAATTATAAATTATTATTCATGTACGTATTTATTCTCAGTTGATACCTCAAGAATGCCATTTTCTCTTTTGAGATTGATAATCAATTTAATTCAGAACAGGCAACCTGAGAACTGTGAAACACTGTCATCTCCTCAATTTTTCAGAAATGCCCAGGTCTGCTAAACCCCTTGGGTGATGTTCTGCAGTTCTCTGGTTGCTGTATTCAATTCATCCTCTACATTCTTGTATTTTTTAGTTTGAATTTAACAAAAGGACCCAAATGTACAGACCAGTGAAGTCCATCCACACCAGACTCTGTCATCCAGGTCTTCATGGACCTGCTTTGTGCACTGGTGCACAGTCATGTTGGAAGAGGAAGGGTCCAGTTCCAAACGGTTCCCACAAAGTTGGGAGCTGGAATTGTTCAAAAGGTCTGAAGCATTCAGAGTTCCTTTCACTGGAACTAAGGGTCCAAGCCCAGCTCCTGAAGAACAACCCCACACCATAATCCCCCCTCCACCAAACTTTACACTTGGAACAATGCAGTCAGACAAGTACCGTTGTCCTGGCAACCGCCAAACCCAGACTTGTCCATCAGATTGTCAGATGGAGAAGCGCCATATGACTCTCCAGAGAAGGCGTCTCCATCGTTCCAGAGTCCAATGTTTTACACCACTGCATCTGATGCTTTGCATTGCACTTGGTGATGTTTGTCTTGGATGCAGCTGCTCGGCCGTGGAAACCCATCCATGAAGCTCTCTGAACACTGTTCTGGAGCTGATCTGAAGGCCACATAAGTTTGGAGGTCTGTAGTGACTGATTCTGCAGAAAGTTGGTGACGTCTATGCGCCTCAGCATCCGCTGACCTTCTCCGTCAGTTTACGAGGCCTAACACTTCGTGGATGAGTTGCTGTCGTTCCCAAACACTTCCATATTATTATATTACAGCTGACAGTTGACTGTGAAATATTTAGGAACCAGGAAATTTCATGACTATTTATTGCACGGTTGGCATCACAGTTCCACGCTGGACTTCACTGAGAGCGACTCATTCTTTCATAAATAGTCGTAAAAACAGTCTGTATGATGAGGTGCTTGATTTTATACACCTGTGGCCGGGGAAGTGACTGGAACACCTGATTCTGATTATTTGGATGGGTGAGTGAATACTTACCCATAATACACTGTATATATAGTAAACATCTCCATGCTAACACTCTACCTACAACACTTTGAATTGGTCATTTGAGTTATTGCCAACCTTATAACATTAGTTTAGTTGGCATTTCTTGAATTTATATCAGGTTGCTTTTGTGTTGAGAGTAGGCAGAGAATGTGGAAACAAGTGTGCCAGGCCACCTTTCAATACATCTGGAGTGACTGGGTGTAGGTTCTTAACTTGTGATTTGAAGGCAGCACGGTGGCTTAGTGGTCAACACTGTTGTCTCACAGCAAGAAGGTTCCTGGTTCGATTCCCCGGTTTGACTCTGTGTGGAGCTTGCATGTTCTCCCCGTGCTTGCGTGGGTTCCCTCCGGGGACTCTGGCTTCTGCCTCTCTCACCTGTAATGAGTTGGGATAGGCTCCCAACAAGGCCTTAAAGACTGTCATGTGTGCGCTCACGCACTTCTATTCATGTCAGTAGCTTTAGGCAGTCTGATGCAAATTGAACATAACAAGTGACAATTATGCAAAAATGTCTAGCATTCACAACCAGAGCTTACTGGACTCAACACAGTGGTCTGTAAAAAGACTTGCACGGATGCTGACGAATGTGACTAATATACTAATGTGCATGAGCTTCAGCTGAGTGGTTTCTGTTCACTTGGGCTGTAACGGATCACGTCTCACCGTTTGGATCATATCATAGTTTGTGATCCACAGAGAAGATTGTTTTTCAAATTGGTAAAGTGAACTCTATATCACTCTTCACAGTGATAGTCTTTATAAGGTTTCGTTTCATTAATTCATTCATTTGTCTTTTTTGCTGAATCGGAAAAACATTAAGTGACTTTAATGCAGCTGCTCAGTATCAAACCGTTTTAGTGGCTCAAATGATGGGTGTGTGCCAGCTGAACAAGGCTGCTCTCCTTCAGGTGAAACTAACACTCAGTGCTGATGTGTTTCAATAGCTCCGTTTATGACCCAGCGACAGGATGGAAAACAGTAATCGCAATAAAAACTGTTATTAACATTTCAGGTTTTCAGTCTGTGTGTGTGTGATTGATGTCAAACCTCCAATAAGAGCTGCATCATATACGATGTGGACAGTAAAATACAACATTTTCAAGGCTGATGATTTGATCTTAGTCGACTCAAAATGCAAGCAAACCAGTCTGGACAGGAACATCAACCTTTTTTTAGATCTTTTTTTTTTAGATTTTAGCTTAATCTACAAAGAACCAAGGTGAGATTTTCTGTCTGAGACTGAAGAATTTACATCCTGTGAACTTTTGGACCCCTTAAAGAAGGTTCCCACAAAAACAAAATGATTGTGTAAAAAAAGAGTGATATACAGTTCATAAAGAGCAGGTTTCTAGCAAGAAACCAGCAATGTCTCGACAGTGAACCAAATGACAAAAACAGACATAGGGGTTCAGGGAGGAGGGGTGGAAAATGTCTAAAATCTGAAAAAGTGAAGGCCTTGGGATTTATGTGCTAGACATCATAAAATGGTTTCCTGCAAGCTGAGGGTTGTCATTTCTTTTCTTTTTTCCCCGAGCGTGTCTTCTCTTCCCAAACAGAAACATGCATGTGTTTGTAATTAAAGCACCAGGCACGGGCTGAGTTCCTTTAAAAAAAAAAACCCTTTGTTGTACTTAAAGTATTTAACTGAGGATGAAGCTAAAAATGTTTTTAAAAGCCTGTTATGTTGCTTTCATGACATTGTTTTTTTTTTATTTTATTTTATTTTATTTTGAACTCCTACAGGGCACCAAGACACGGCTGCACAGAAGCTCTTGGATTTTCTCTGCAACGCCGTTCCCCTCATCTGCTTTCCGTATATTGTCTGCAGCACATCCAGTCCGAGCGCCTTTCTCTTCTCCACTGCCGGGCTTCCTCACCTACCGCACACCTCACTCCTTTGTGATTAGGTCCCTTACTGAAGACGTCTGAGAGGCTGCCAGACACGTCTTTGCTGATTAGAATATTTCCTTTTGGAGCCCTAAATAAATCATCATTTGAAAATGTCGACATTTGAATTAGAGTCTGATGTGTTGCCCCTACAATCCGATCCAGAGGCTAAAAAATAGACATCACAAAATTCCTCAGGAAAGAAAATGATTGCAGAACATCCCTAAGTGGTAATTATAATTGCTTTTAGCCCACCCACTAACTGGTGATGTCCCCACTGATTGCCTTGCTGCTAATCTGTGCAACATAAATTTCCAAATTATTGATCTATTGTTAGCTTTGATGTTGGAAATGCACCAGAATTCCAGCCAAACTAGGAAATGTCTGCAGTAAAGCAAAACAAAAGGTCACATTTTTTCTGATGTTAATAACCTCAGTATTCCGGTCGGTTGACAGGTGTCTATGTGCCTAATTCTAACACAGCTTTTAGGAAGAATTTTTAAGACCATGAAAATCACTCAAATCAAGAGAAGTAAGGAACCTTTCTGACCATAAACTATACAATGTTGACTTTTGGTAAACAAATATAAAGTAGATGTGTAAAGATGACGATTGATTCTTTGACTTTCAGATGTTACAGGCATTTTGCAAACCACAGCTCAGTGGGCCGGTCTGATGGGGGATACCTGGGTCGGCGTGCCGACGTCGTCATCCCATCTCGGGCTGTGTGCCAGATAAACCAAAAGTTTCCAGTTTCATCAGACAGCTATGTTGGTTCTGGCCCTGCACTGACTGAAGCTTGAAATGTGATTGGCGATGACGCCTTCACTTGAAGGACTGACACTCTGGCTGAAGACCTCTGGAAGGGATTTCTTTTAGTCCGGCTGTAACGGCTCCAAAACTCAAGAGCAGCCTCATCAGGTCACTGACAGACAGTAGACTGGTGAACATGCAAACAGCCTTTTGATGATATAGGTTTTTGTTTTTCAGCTCTACTCTTATGTTTTGTGTCATTTATTTTAAATACCAAAATAGTGTGGGGCCTTTTATGTATTATTATTATTATAATAGAAGCATTTTTTTGGTTCCATTTGGTGAATGTAAACTTAGCTGACTCTGACTCAATATTCACAAAACCTTTGGTTCAAATAATGAGAGCTAATAAATACCAATGAGAGTTCCTGACAGTTTGCACTTCTGACTCTTAAACACAACCAAACACCAATGGAAACGAGCCATCGACCTCAGCGAGCGGCGTTGCAAGGTCCACCGGGTATATGCTAGCGAGGAGCAGCCTGAAGCGTTGGCGTGTTCATAAACAGGTCGGCTTTTGGGAGACTGATGTCAGTCTCACCTGTATGAAGTATGAAGTCAGTGCATGAAAAGCCAACCAAATCTGTCCTCAAGGATTACGTCAGGATGGAAAAACCTCCTTATTGACAATTTGCCAAACTGCCAAACACATCCAGTAAATATTCTTCCATCAATTATAGCTTGCAAAAGGTGAAAAGGCCTAACAGGTCACCTCTAAAGAAACATTAACCTAAGTACTTTTTCAAGGATTTGTTTAGCAGTATAGTGAATAAGTTTAGTAGAAACAGAAGCTTGATACTTGAGTAAGTGCCCGGCGGGGGTCCGCCCCCAACCCGCTGGCTCCTGGGTGTTGATGTCAGGGGTCTGGGTGCTTGTGTTGGTGTGGTGTCTTGTCCAGGCCAGCCGGGTCAGGGGGCCTCCTGGTTCTGGTCATTGTGGGGGGCTGGTGGGGGGACACTGGGCTTGGGTGGTTTTTGGTGTCAGAGTAGATTATAATGGGATTTGGGTGGGGATTTGGGTGGGGATTTGGGTGGGGATTTGGGTGCTCTCGGGGCGCTAATGTGTAGTTGGATGTGAATGTTTATCTGGAACTCTAAAATTTACCGTTAACATAATATTAGATTATGTTCTGCGTTGCTTTATATGTGTTGGTTCATAAGATTCTGAAAAACGAATGAATGTAAATTGTAATTATGAAATATTACAGAAGGGTAGGACTAAATACGTTTGACTTCTTCCTGCCCCTTTTCAGACACGTTAAACAGGATATATGTGTTATGTGTATGTGCGTGCATGTGTACAGGTATGTATATATAGACAGGTGTGTGCACATGGGGTATAGATTTATTTTATAGGTTTGTGTACATGAATGTGTTTATGCATGTGTATATCTGTATATTTATTTATTTATAGATTCATACTAGTGTTAACGTTGTTATGCTTTATACATGGTTTGGACATGTCTGCAATGAAAAAAAATGAAATTAAATGAAATGAAGTATTCAACATACATTTTTATCATTTTTATACAATCAAATCCTTCTAACTACTCATGAATCTGCCTGTAATTTAACAATTATTTGTAGCATATTGCTTGCTTTTTAAAAACATTTCTGTATTGTTTATTCAAATGTAATAAATTATATATTACCATTGTAAACTAACTCTCCCTAGTCCTCTACAGTGTTATTTATAGAAATGGTGCTGTATATTAGGAATTTGCCAATAATTAGTTATACTCAATTAAAGTGTCCATTGTATGGTAATTTTCCAATATGCTAATTCAGCATATGTAATTAATAGTCTGGTGCTTCTAAATTAGATTTTCCTCCAACATGACTTCAAAACCTTTCATTTATTCTGAATGATAAAGACTGAGAAGCAGCAGAAGAGGCTGTTGCTGCAAACAGGTAGATTTGACTCATGTTTCTGATGACGCTCTGCAGCTATGATCCCTGCACACAAACAAACATTGAAATGGCTCTTACCTGAAGTCTGCCATATCTTATGTTTTCTGTCCAAACTGTTTGCTGCACTGTAATCCTTAATGAGTCAGTTGGCCCGCAGAACCAACAAACGCCCTGTTATTCTGCTCCATTTAAAGGACGTTTATGGTTTCTAAAAAAGTAAAGGAGAAACGCCTCCCAATATTTTACCATCTGCTATTTAGCCAACACTTGCCAGCTTTCAAGTTGTGGTAAGCTTTGTCTTTGATGTCAGCAACCTGGCAAAAGCCTAAACCTGTGGTTTGGGATCGGTCTGTCGGGACGTTGCGTAAGCCATCATTATGTGTAGCTTCTAGGGCCCAGTTACATCACGGGTGAACTTTGCCGTGTGGTGCTGATGTTATTTCTGGCAAAGCACCGCTCAGCACCTGAAAAGAGAAGGCCTGTTAGTGCAATTTGGAATCCAAGGAAGAATACAGAGGGAGCTGAAGATACAGGACCTAGTGAGGTTGTAATAGTAAAAGGCTCCCCGCTGATGAGTTTAGCAGTAAGTCCTTGTAGACGCTGTCAGAAAGAGGGAGGAGTGACAGAGAAGGAAAATGGAGTTGGACTCCAGCTCGGAAAGAATACCGCTCATTGCAGATGCGAATGCCTTTACAGAATTTCATATTCATTTGGACTGAAACATAATTTGTAGTCTTTGTTAGACTTCATCTCCTGTTCCTTAAAACGTCTCCAGAAACATTTTTCTGATGTGAGGCTTTGGCGAGGATCTCCTCTCCCATCATCATAATGTCAGTTAATTCCTAAGCACAGATCTTCATCCATCTGCTTTTTCAGTTTTCTTTCTCTTTCATTTTGTTTAGCATTTCCATCTTCCAGGGAAATTCCGAACATTTCCCCACTGGAGATTTGTGCTGCTGTCTCCAACCAATCATCTGGTTTATTTAGATATAAATGAAAATACAAGATATACTTGCAGCTCTGTACTCATTGTTTGACCCCCTCCACCAAACACAATTACACACACACACACACACACACACACACATACACACACACACACACACACACACACACACACACACACACACACACACACACACACACACACACACACAACCTTCCATCATGGCTGCAGATGTGGCACATCTGGCTCCAGGAGTAAGTCATTATTACTGGCACAATCTGATGTTCCTCTCCTCTTTCTCCCTCTTTCTGCCGCCATGGTAACAGAGTGTTTGGCAGGAGGCTGCTGGCTGTCTGCCAGAGCGACTGAGTAAGAGCGGTGGAGAGGGATTCTTTTTCTGTGTGTTTTTCTCAGTGTGTGTGCTTGTGTGACAGAGTGAGAGACCTACCATTTAAGTGTATAAACAAAAGAGAAAGTGGGAGTCAAAGAGCGAAACAATGTGGATGGACACTCACTCTGGCCACGTTACAGTCTGGCTATAAACCTGAAGTCTGAATCGAGGCTTCTGGCGGAACGAAGCTCTGTGCGACACTGCAGCCGTTTCCACTTGGCAGCCGCCACATTTTCCCATCATCCCTTGCCTTGGCAGCTGGCCGACTTTTCCCTGCAGGCCTGCAAAGAGGATTAGGACAAAAGGGGGAAGCAGAAAGGCATAGACAAGGGGAGCCGAAGGGAAACACAGAGCAGCAATTCCAGATGCAAAGAATCCAAAAGTGTTTTTCCCTCAGTTTATTTGGCTTAGTTGTCCATTTTTATAAACCGTACCGTCAGTTGCTTCATCCTGGATTGATGGTGCACACGCTCAAAAAGGTTCTAGTCAACAAGGCTATCCACCAAAATAATGTTTCCACCTTCATTAACAAAAACTACATTTTACAACTATATGCAGATGATGAGAAGTATTACATAAAGAAGTGCTGAGACTCATATTTATGCAGCGAGCTGTTGTTCATAAGTTCTTCTTCTCCATTAAAGGTAAGAGCCATCCTATGATAGCTGGGCTGCTTTTATAAACTGGCACCATATAAATACATTTACCCTGACTAAACTGGAATGAACGGGATTAGAAACTAATATGATTGGATTTAGCTTGACTTATTCAGACTGTTTCAGTTTATACATTCATTCTGTTAACTTGCATTCATCTTGCTTAAAGGTCACTGTTACTGTTTTTATTGTGATTTGGCTCTGTAAATATAAATTAACTTGAAGAGAAATATTTTTTTCTGTTTCTATGTAAAAGAAATGCTGGGGCCATTAGGTTGCCAATAACATTACAATCTGATATCAAGCACTGCTTTACAGTTTCACCATTTTATAATTATTAATGAATGAATGAATGAATTAGTTAATTCAAGGAAGAATTCAGGTGTCTTCATGTTGCTGTTGTCTTGTTTCTTGTTTGTGGATGTCCAGCAAGTCGCCACACAGAAAATTCTTGTTGGAGAAGCAGAAAGGCGTTTGTCTCATTGTTTTATTTTGTAATCGGTTGAGCACATAGAAATATGAAAAGTCTTTCTTTTTCCTTCACTGAAAGCAGGATAGAAGAGAATTCAAGGCAATACAGAAGAAAGCAGAAACTAAAAGTTTTATTTCAACAAAGAAGGTAACTCAGGCATCAAACAAAAACCAGCGAAGGGCGGTCCAGGAAGCCCCGTATTATTGGTTGATTGACTTTCCTGTTTCAGAACCAAATCAGAGAATCTGAGACTTTTGTTTTCATTTTTATGGTTTAAGGCTTAACAGGATAAATGGAAAAATAGAATTAATCTTTCTGTTGATCTGTTTTTAATCCAAAATAAGCAATAAATAATGTATGCTTACTTCTCTTAATGCTCTTCAAGTTATGCTCCATGCAGAACCTCTGAGGAGGGAATCACAAGGAAACAAAACTGTGCTCTTTTCTATATCAAAATTGGCCTTTTTCCCCTCAAAACTTGCCACTTGCAGGATGTTTTGCCCTCTTTAAAAATAAAACATTTTTGGTTTGCTTTTTTAAAATACATTCATTATTTTGTCTTTATTTCTCCATTTTTGTAGAGCAGAAAACAAATAAATGTCTCACCATTCAGTTTGGTTATGAATTTGGGATTGTAAAAACCAGAAAAGAAAAATCCATGAGACCAAACATCAAATGTAAAAGCCTTAATCCTAAACGTTGTAATACAGGCATAGAAGTGAATAAAAATTAAATTTGAGTGTTGGACAGTGAGCGACATGGTTGAAGTCCAATAAACATCAACGTCAAAGCATTGTTGTCTCGTGTTTGCTGTTAACTAACGAGTTGATGGTGTCACACGTTTGCACCATTTGCAGGTAAAGCAGATGAATTGAAAGCATGGATGGAAACTCACAGCCAACATATCCGGGATGCAGAGACGCTCCTTCATATCAACGTGTCAGCAATGACATCAACTGTTGTTAAGTGCTGCAGTCTTTCTTCCTTTACTCTCCACTCTGTCTGCGGTAGCCATCTGCACATTTTATCTTAAATGCGATAGAGAGGTAAAAGTCCTTCAGGTCCTTCTGTAACAGTAATGATAGTCCCACTATGTCTGCATAACTCTCACAAACTTGTGGAGTTTGACAGTAATCTCACGTTTTCCTTGATGATCAAAGCTCCTGCAACATCCTCATCAATATTTCCAACTGCATTTGTAGTCTGGTAAAGCTCATTCATCTGTTTTCATATGTAAGCAACTTTTCTGATGTTGTAGTTGTTAATCATAACATATCTTTAAAAAAAAGAGAAAATCCTAAGAATTTCTCAACAGAAAACATCAAGATAGTGAAAAAAACAACAACATATGTCCAAAGTTACTGCAACAATTTCGTCTTTGCTGTTGCGTGACAACAGGCTGACATTAGAGCAGAGTCAATCTGGAGCTGCAAAAAAAACAGGTGAGACCAAAGAGCACCAAAACTACAAAAGACACACGGGAAAGTAATTAGTGAACTAAGACATGAAGTCAGAAAGAGACAGTACAGAAATATTACCAGAGCAACAGAAAGACAACATTGCCCGTGTCTTTGTCCTATCAACTTCTGCTATCAACACATATAATATACTGAATGAATGTGCAGGTCTATGAATAGATCAGCGAGTTCTTCTGAGTGTGTATGGATAAAAGATGTGTCCTCTGATGATGATGTCTCCAGGCAAGAGGGCTCATTGTACAGAGAGGCTCAGGGGGTGGCACTCTACACCATGTGAAGCGGCTTCCAGCATGTAAATGAGATGGAGATGTGTTTGTTGAAATGGTAAACAGACTGTTGTTGATCCTGTGCCAACAACCCTGCAGCTGTAAGAAAAGAAGAAGAAAGCAACACCAACTTCTCAGTAAACAGGAAGTAGCCAATTACTGATGATTTCCTGACAACGAGGCTACATACAGATAAGTAGGCAGATGAGAGAGCGACAGCAGCTTCTGATGACGTTCCACATAAGCTGCAGACTTTATTATAACATCAATATACGAATTACTGGACAGGAAAGCAACATTTAAACAGTTTATTTGTTTTTAAAAGGCAATAGAGTCATTAAATTAATTCTCGTAAAAAGATGCTCTATGATGACATAAAGTTGTTGAAATCTTAGAGTCTACTCTAAAAGACAGATGAGCCTCTGTATAGTGTCTATACTCTATGAAACTATGTACTTTTTGACAATTATACGCATGGTAAAAGCTAGTTTGTGAACAGTCAATGACCAAACATCTCTGAATATTTGTTTGATGTACCTGGATAGCAGCGGTGTGTATTTACTGTGGCATACTTCCACGGGTACCCTCAAACACAGTGCACCATCTAGCAGTGCACGTACTTCCACGGGTACCCTCAAACACAGTGCACCATCTAGCAGTGCACGTACTTCCACGGGTACCCTCAAACACAGTGCACCATCTAGCAGTGCACGTACTTCCACAGTGTGCGAATGAGTGGTGTCCCAATGTAAAAGCGCTGGACTTCTTCATCTGAGCTGCAATTTAAAAGTCAAGTATCTTTTTATTATTGTAGTTTGTTTTACATCTAGCAGTAAAAATAAAAAGCATCAATCACACAACAATGGATGAGACACAACAAAAAAACTAATTCACATGGCGTTATTTAGGAGGCTGACATCATCAGGGTCAAACAAGTTCTGAAGTCTGCTGGTCCAGCACCTGGGCAACTACACCTGCAGCCAGGAGAAAAACAGATAGCGCGGATCAGAGCGAATACCGTGGGTTTTCCCAGCGATCAGGTTTTGTCATCTCATTCAGATTATGTGTAAAATTAATGAACGGGTCCGCCAACGAGACGTAAGCAGTCCTGATGGGGTTGGACGGAGTAACGGGAACAACTCGGACGAACGGATGTGGCTCTGCCTTGTGTTTCCTCATTTACAGTTAGGAACCAAAGAAACACAGTAGTGATCAGAGGCACCGAGACTGGCGCCCTCTGCAGGGATTTTAAGCTCCTTTGACCAACCCCAAACAACAGTTGAGACAATTTGTGCCTTGTGTCAGACATGTAATTTACTGAGAGAACTTCCTTAGTTTGCAGTGAATAAAATTAAGTTATTACCATTGGAAAGGTCCAAGCATCTGGTGCGTGGAACCAGATGAAGTCGCTTCAGTGTTGGCTGTAGATCAACTTGCCACCAGTTATTATAGTTACGAAAACTAAGACTAAAAACAAAAGTAACAGTGAAAAAAATCATCTGAAATAAATATGAATACTAAGGATTTTTAAAACTAAAAAAAAAACTAAAACTAAACCTGCATATCAGATTTAGGACTAAATCCTGAAGTGACACAGTTTGAAAATTGATATTGACAATTGGATTTTTGTGTTCACACAATGTTGACAAAAATCAGAGGTGAGTCAAATCAATGGAAAAAAAAGTGGTTGTGGGTCACATCAGGCCGGTAGCATGAATGTAGGTTTATGGTACTATTGTCACACTTTAGAGTTTTAACAAAAGGAAAGTGATCATGACGCTCGTCTCCCAGCACGCAGAAACTCGCCAAGCTGCAAAACACCCTTTTCATTAATAATCTCTGAAGAAGTAGGGAGTAGAAAGTCTTACTGGGTGGCCTCTGGACCCTGATGTGGCAGCCACTGGATCCTCCAGTGATGTTTCTAAAGGTCACAGAGGCATTCGAAGGCAGCAGCAGATACATCATTTGTGCAGATATTTGACCAGGTTAACTAAAGCAGGTATCTAATTTTGCTCATTGTCTTTGGTGCATTCAGAATTATTATGTGTGCGGATGACTGAGAGACATCAAATTTGTCTGATATCTCCCTAAATGTGCTCTGATCGGTCATATACCACAGCAACATCTGTCCTCTCTCTGTCACAGGACCCCTTTTACATTAGAGGATACCCCATTGTCTAGCATGTTGCCTGTCCTGTTCGTATCCTTTATCACGGGTCGGGCCTAAATGTAAACAAACTGACGGGTGGCGGGTCGTGGGAGGATTTGTTGATGATACGATGAGGACGTCTGCGAGAGACGACAGTTAGAGACATTGATACCATAAACCAGCAACTGGCTGCTAAAATGACAGACCGCGACTGGAGGAGGGGCAAAAGGAGGCTGCTGGTCATATCTGTGTAACACTCCCGTTGTTATTCAGCATGGCTTTGCCACCTGCTCCATCTCCTGCATCAGTCAACTCTTTTGATGTTGCTGAAGCCAGCGAGACCAACCAACTACACAGTCCGCCGTCATATTACGTACTTTCAATAACGCCTCCCAAGTTGTCCTGCCGTCCCTCAGCTTGGCTTCAGGTACCAGGACGCAGTAATACGCCTTGAGTTTACTTTGCCCTGCACACTTTAAACATGCATTCTTCATCCAGGAATAATACCAGCGTCTAATCTAAAAATGCAAAAAAACTTGTGACAAATGGAAAAACGTGTAAAAAACATACAATAGTCTTTCAGTAAACCATAGTCCTGCAACCTTTTGAGAAGAAACTGAATTGGTGCCCTTGTGACATGGAAGTGGCGCTGAAGAGTGTCGTCAGCCCCGTGTAGATTTACCACCCACTCTGCTGCAGTTTTCAGGATGAGAGCTGCAATTGGTTCCCTGAGTAAAGGCACATACTTTTCGAATGTGAACAGGATGTTCACACAGCGCGTGATTACCAGCTGCTTCCCTAGTATGCTTTGTTTCTACCCATCATTCATTTCTTTTTACATTCAAGACGTACTTAAGGCTTGGTGACTAGTTTCCTCGTGACTTTCGCATCCTCTGCACATTCCTCCCACAGTCTACAGATCTACATGTCAGGTTACCTGATGATTCTAAATAGAAAAAAGTGCAAGTGTGGGTGGTTGTTTGTCTATATGTGCCCACTGGGATGGACTGGCTACCTGTCCAGGGTGTACACCTGACTTTCATCAGAGATCTGGGATAGGCTCCAGCAGATCTCTGGGACCCTGATACAGCATAAGCAGGTGTAGATCATGGATGGATATAATAAGTAAAAATCTATTATGAATGTTGTGTAAACAACATAAAATGAATGTAGCTTTTACATTTCTTAAATTATTTTTGTGTAAATGGCAGGTTTACTGGGGGAATCAATGTTTGTTTGGAATGCCTTGACTCTATTTGAGCTGGGATATGAAGTGTTTCTTTGAAGTGTTAAGATAGGTAACATTTTTAAAATGAGTGTACATATATATATATATGCATGTAAAGTGGGAATAAGCTGCTAATCTGCTAATTCAAACAGTTTCAAACCGGCAAAAGGCAGGGTTTGTATCATCTGTTTTTGTTCAGACTTTTTTTTTTATTGGATTCTTTATTGGATCTCAAGCACATGAGTCAGTCTTCTGTCATACAGCCCCTTTAAATGATTATTTAATCACTTCATAACCTTTTACACCAGTTACCAAAGTCCCTCAGCGGCAGATGCCTGGGCCTGCGCTTACCAAAATATGACATTATTGTTAAATGTAACTGACTTTACTTTTTCAAATTATTGTCCTTTAATTGTTGGTGATGCAGGCTACTGTTTATGTTCAAGTTTAAACAAACATCTGTTACTTAGGTACACTTCACATAACACAGGCATTTTGAGCTAATGTTTCAGGAGTGAAAAGGAGTTAATTTATTTTTAAAAAAGCATGCATGTGTTATCCACAACAAACTCATAGCAGCTCAGAAATGACTGGAGGAAACACGTCACCAGAAACCAGCTCACTAGAGTCACTGCAGGGTGATATTTCAGTCACGGTGGACTGAACTGTGACTGCAAACAGTTAATCAGTCTTGGACTTCTAATCTCCAGGCTGACCTTAACATCACCTCCCAGCTCTGCCTTTTCCTGGGCTGATTTCCCATCGTGTAGACTTCCTCCCCCATGCGAAACGGCTAAGCTGAATAAACTGACTCGGCCAACCCCTGCAGCTACAAGACCAAGTCTACAAATCTTCCATCTGAGCGGCCCACAGGGAAGCTATTTAAAGACCCTGCTGATCAGGCAAAACACTCTCTGCTTGCAGAGCTTCATTAGATTGTCCCACATTCAAGTCATGAGATGCGTGACAGTGTGGCACCAAATCACCTTTGAGGTAAAGAATTGTTGTGGTGGTTTTTACGATGGTAAATGGACTGCATTTATAGTGTTTTTCTATGCTTGTTAACCAGTAAAAGTTCTTTACACAATAAACCACATTAAGCCAATCACACATTAATAAATATATGTGGCTGGGTAAAAATTGAATCCACATGACACAATTTTATATTTTGGGATCTTTAATCTTCACTGCTTGGTAAAAAGAACAAAATAAAATAACAATAGCTTTAAGGATAAGCTTTAAAGTTACCAAGTGGTCTGCTTCACAGTCTCACAGTGGCAAGTATTAACTTTATGAGTGGACATCTCCATCAACAGCAGAGGAACAAGCCTTTTAACCATAGCTAATCAGATGTACAAACAGTGTTAATGAAACCTGAACAGCTCGAGTACATGAGCAACCAAAGCTACATGAATTACTGCGCACATGAACGACTGAAAAAGGGGCGTGTACGGCAGAATGGTACATAAACTGTAGTGGTCTAAATGAGATTTAAAAACAACACAGGAGATCTGTCTCAGTTCACATGTGAAACAGCAGTGCATTTCAGAATACTTGTGTGTCCAGAATCTGTAAATGTACAATTCACAAATGCAGCGGCGGGCGGCCTTGTGTAACCTCAAGGCGTTCTGCACGGCAGGAAAATAATCATCACATAACGCATTACACAAGAAACATGTCGCATTCGTAACCAGAGTGGAATAATGCTCCAAACCAAACTTAAAGCAACCCCAGGGTGTACCGTCCTGACAGGAAGACCTACAACCACACTCATCCGAATATCGCCTCAAAACAGGTGGCGGGGACTCGCCATCGTAGCGTTTTTCCTTTTTTTCCTGTTTTAACCTGATGTAATGTCCACCTGAGTCTTTACCTGGGACTTAAGGTGCTCAGAATCTGGTGGCCAAATTGTGAACCTGATTCTCCACCCGGCTACATACGTCCCTGCTAAAACAGCATTGTCCCTCTGAAGAAATCTGGCGTCCAAAGAACCAGACCTTGCCCTGAAGGAAATTACACTTGTTTACTTTAACCTTGAGTCCTGTGTCCCTCAGTCTCTGCAGGACTAACTCAAGCCTTGCAAGGTGGTCCTCAAAAGTTTGTGCGTACACCAAAATGTCTTCCAAATAGACGAGCATGATCTGCATGATCAGGTCATTCATTGTCATCGGCATCAGCCTTTGAAAGGTGGCCCATTGCACACCCCAAAAGGTAGACGGGAATACTCATACAACCGGGTGTCGTAAAGGCGCTTTTATGCCTGTCATCCTCATGCACAGCAGCCTGATGGTACCCCTTGGCCAGATCTATTGTTGACATAAACCCACACTTGTCAATACAAAATAAAGGAAAAGCATCACGCTGGGTCTTTGCATTCAGTTTCCTGTGGTCTACACAAAGGCTGACTACAGTCGGCTTTTCTGACTGGGACAACCGGGGAAGCATCTGCTCTGGTGCTTTCGTGGCTCACATCCTTCTTCAAGAGCTTGCTGATGCGCTCTCTCACCTCATCAAACTGCGTGGGAGGAATACGACGGTAGGGCTGTGCCACAGGCACATCATCCACTAGAACCATTTTCCAATTTTTGTGAAGGAGGCTGACACCACCTCCACCTAGAAAACCAAACTTTAAACATTTCTGTTTAGTAAAACATCTAGTTGGTTTAAACTTTAGTGTGTCAGGACCAGCAGTCACAGCTGCAGCTGCAGGACCAGACTGGAGCAGCTGGTCTTCAACACAGCTTCATCTGGATCTGCTGCTGTAGACCTGCTGCAGGGGGACACCAACATGGTCCACTGACTGGTTCCCTTCACCTCCTCTGTTTCTCTTTCCCTTCTTCATCTCAATCCTCAGTTATTAATTAGAAGTATCTCATAAGTATAATTGTGGTCCACAGTTCTTGTAGTTTGTTGTGCAGGTCTGTCTCCTCTTTTTCTCTTCTGTATATGTTTGCAGTACATGATCCAGGTCCTGGTCCAGGTTTCTTCCCTCTTAAAGAGGAGTTTTTCCTGCCACTGTTTGGTTTAAGGTTTTTCTTCCACTAGGGAAGTTTTTACATGCTGTTGTTTATGTAATATTTGCTCGGGGGTCATGTTCTGGTTTCTGGAAAGATCCTGGAGAAAACTTGTGTTGTAATAAACGCCATATGAATAAAATTTAAATTTAAATTAGATTTCATGTTTGACCCAGTCCATATAACCAAGGTCCTCATCCTGGAACGCAAAGCTGTCTGCGTACTGGGCTAAAAGCATAGTTAACTTAGCCCTCTTTTCTTCAGTGCCACCTGTAGGATGCTGACTCAACATCGATTGGAAATCATCGACAGTTACCTGCTTATTTTTCTGCTCATTCTGCTGACTTTGCGCCCTTTGCAAAAACTGTGGTCACAGAAAAGGCTGGTACAGGAAGTGCACCTCTGCCTGAGACTCTGGCAGTAGAGGTCTTCTCCACTACCTCGCCTGTCTGAACGTTTCGAAATGCTTCCCTCCATTCAGAGTCAAGCAAGGACAAGACAGAGGTTTTTGTCTTTGGACCTGCAATCTTCAGAAACAGACTGTCTACTCAATTACTACTTTATTTCCACCTTTACAGTATTGTGAAATGAGGACAATACTGGCCACCATGAAGAAAAGTGTAACTCTCTGTTACAGTCGTAACGGTTTTGACACCCTGACACTGTGTGTCAACCAATGCCGTGCCACCAATGGTCTGGGGCGATTTCAGCCAGATTTAGTCTCCCCTAGAGACTGTCATGTATTATCAGTTTTTTTTTTGTTTGTTTTTTGTTTTTGTTTTTTTCTCAGGCATTTCAATGCAGTCTCTACGCTCTGGGAGCATAAATGTGCATATGTTATACATAGCATTGAACTAACAGAGCAAAGCCACCAGAGTCAATTGACATTGCAACTAAGCAACTAAGGTTTCTTTCAGTTGGCGTAATAATGAAGAAGAATTGTCAGTGAAACAATGAGGTTCCTGGAGACCAATTTAAACATCAAGCAAGCTGCGGCAAAGGTTGAGAAATGGTACAGTTGTGGATTTTGCCACAGCTGGTATAATTGCAAAACCTGCTCTCTTATCACCTGTAATGGTCCTGTTATTCCAAAAGGACTGACATTCCTGTATGGGATGTTAATGTTTTATTAGCAACAATGTGTGCGTATAAAAGCCTTAGAGAAAACAGGAATATATATATCATTTTGCTACCATTTTTTATTTCCACCTGTAGCAACTGTATGAACACACACACATACAAGGAAACATGCTCATTAAGTCGGATCAAAACCTTTTTCTTTTGCATTTTGTCATAAATGCCAGACAGACGACAGACCCCCCTGACCCGGAGACAGAGTAAGCGGGAATAGATAATGGTTGAATAAGTTAATTGAACAGGTAAGCCAGGGTTTATTGAATATTTTTAAAAGATTTTTAAACAAAAAATGTAACCATAAAGTTATTTTTAGACATAGTTACGCTGTGCAGACTGAGATTCTAACATAAGTCAGAGACCCTAAAGTCAAAATGGGAAAATAACATGACCCTTATGTGTTTTGTGTGTATTTAAGGGTTGAATAAATGATGTGGGAAAAGTCAAACATGCTGCCATCTCATGACTGTTTCCATTAAAGGACTTGAAAAACATAGAGGGTTTTTCCTCCCCTCTTCTTGATGGGAGGCAGTGATGAGATGATCAGTCAGCTGACTAAGATTTATTGTGGGCTGTGACGCTAATGACAGGGGTTAAATCCACAAGTCGGAAAGGGTCATTAGGAACAAGGCTTCAGAGGAGGCTGAGGCAAGCATAAGCAGCCGTGATAAAATCCTGATTAGAATACTTAAGTATCTGTACATCTCTGCACAACATAAATGCATTCAAAACGAGGGGGGAACCGGCCAAACAGGGGCTCCAGAGAAATGTTGTCCCTCATTATGTCATAAAATCAAACTTTTCCCAGACCTTCTTCCAGTGGTGTAATTCATGCTAGCTGTGTGTAACTGCATCAAATATATACTAGTTATCTGCCTAAATCATATACTTCAAACTTTAATCTGAGCCTGCTCTCAAGTTTCCAAGACAGGCTTGAAGTGGTAAAATATCCCAGAATACCTTCTGCATTAATGAGCTGAGGTAATGATGCGGCAAAAAGTCATAACTGTACCTCTATAAGGTTTTATGTCTACATCAATGTGATGTGGTAAAATGGGGTAGCAAGCAAAAGAAAAAAAAAGAAAGAGAGATAGAGAGATAGAGAGAGAGAGAGAGAGTAGAGAGAGAGAGAGATAGAGATAGAGAGATAGAGAGAGAGAGAGAGATAGAGAATATAGAGACAGATATAGAGATAGAGAGAGATATAGAGAGAGAGAGATAGAGTAGAGATATATAGAGATATATATATATATATATATATATATTTATATATATATATATATATATATATATATATATATATATATATATATATATATATATATATATATGAGAGAAAGTAATTGCTGAGTCGGCATGATTAAACGATAAGAAAAAGAAAAAAAGAACTGTTCATTTTTTTTTTTCTAAGAATTTCTCAGTGCTATTCAGGGTCAGAGGCTGACACTGAAACATATCCCAGCTGTTATTGGACAAGATGCATGATACACCCTGAATAGTTTGGATTATTTATTTACTTATTTGTTTATTCCAAAACATAAAGTCATGGTTTAATGAAACCGTATAAGAGAATGAGTTAAATAAGCATATTTACATTATATAAAACAGGTTTAATACTGTGACAATTTTTTCACAAAAACTAATCAAACTAAAAAAAAACAAAACTGATTAGAAACTAAAAGAATGTAAGCTATCAGAGACTTAATGACTTTAAGAGCAGAGTTATTTGATTGTTTTTGTGTTTGTTTTGCTCTTTTTGTCTGTATAAAGTTAGTACTAATTACTGGTTTTATTGTTTTTATGTAATAATTTTATGTAATTTATGTAACGTGTTTGTTTACAAACATTTCTAATTTTAGTTTATATTGATATTATTTTGTGCTATCCTTTTTCATCAATTTCAATTTGAATTCAAAAATACTTTTCTAATCCTCGAAGGGAAATTAATTGTTGCAGTGGTACTATGTAATGTGCTAAAAAGTTTTGGTTTGACTCAACAAGTGAAACAGGCAACACACAAATGGGGACATATTTTGGTCCCTCCCTCACTGGAAAAACGAGGCTCGTCATCATTGGAGGCAATCGCAATGCAGAGAGTGAGGAATGCAGGGGAATCCTTGTTTTCTGAAAGCATCAACAAAAACGATCTCCCCAGAAGTACCTTGACTTGCCTTGTTGCTGAAATTGGCTATGAAAATAGCTTTGCCTTGCCTTGCCTTGCCTTGCCTTGCCTTGCCTTGCCTTGCCTTGCCTTGCCTTGCCTTGCCTTGCCAGGGTTGACCTTCTTCAGATTATTAAGTACCCTCCATTTCTTAGTAATTAATTAGTAATTAATTAGTAGTCAATTTGTATCCTTATCTATTCTTATCTCCACTACATTTTAAACATTTCTGTGACTTGGCCTGATCTTAAAGCAAATATAATTGTGAAACAAACAAATTTCCTTCCTGATGATGACCAGTAATTGAAAACATTATCATGTTCCAGAATTAAGATATCAAGATCTTGAACAAATCTGTTAAAAGAACATTGTTGGTGCTTGTATATAATGTAGAAAAATATTAAATAAATGTAAATTATATTAGATTGATATAGATCAAAAATAGAAAATATTCTATTTAGTACATTGTATTGTATATCTTTTTTTTTTATTTATTTATGAATAGACAAAAAAAATCTTGCTGGCTGTTTGATTTGAAACCTACATATAAAGCCATACTCTTGTGGCGTTGTTACATCATCCTACACACGGATAAGAAAGTCCAAGTTCCCAATTACTATTGAATGCAGCATTAAAGTCGCATAGCAACAACACCTAAATTTCTGTGATTGGCTGTTTGTTTGGTGACGTCGAGCGTGTCTGGCGATGGGACTGGAATGCAACAACATTAAATCGACTATGCAGCAGACAGACTGCGCGGCCAGGCAGCAGCCTCTACACTTGTTTGAATTTAGCTGTGAGGTAATATGATATATAGCAACATAAATCAATAGGAGATTTTTAATAGGTCATTACTATGATTTGAGACATATATATATATATATATATATATATATATATATATATATATATATATATATATATATATATATATATATATATATATATATATATATATATATATATGTATATATATATATATATATATATATTTTTTTTTTTTTTTTTTTTTTTTTTTTTTTCAAATCATTTTGGGGTTGTCTGTTGAGTTGCTGGAAATGTTCGGCTCAGTGTGTTGGCCTACCGTACCGTTTGTGTGAAACGGGTTAAAACGCCGTTGTCATTCATTGAAGATGGTAAAAATAGATTTAACATCCTCTCCTTGAATTCGAGCAGTGACTCGACAGTGGTAACGATCACCATTCTCCTTGATTGGCATGATTAAGTTAAATTGTTTAAAACAGCTCATCCTCTAGATATTACAAGTGAGCATATGTTTTTTCTGCTGTTCTAATCAATCAATAAAAACAGTTGTTTTTTTTTTTACTGCTGCACATATAACTGCAGATGTAACTTCTAAAAAAATGAAAACACGGAACTAGTATTGGAGTGATGCATCTCGTCATGTTTATTCATCTTTGGCTGTGAGCTGTCCGGATCAAGATAGAGCAACGCATGCGCTCGAGGGCCCCCAAAGAATCCAGTAAATAGAACTCCAGACCACGAGCGCAGTGTCGCCGCTGACGTCACGACTCCACATTGAGAGCTGGAGCTGAGTTGTAAGCGCGAGCTCAGACGGAGGCGCGCCGACACAACGGACGCTGCTGAAATGGTCTCTGGTCGGAGCGACTCTCCTGCTTTCTAAGGAGAAGAGTCTCTGACTGGTATCCTCATTGTGGGTTATTTTTCCTGGCAACGTAAACAGGCCGACATTCGTTTTGGATAGCTTTGTATTTGCTCCAGGGTTTCAACATGTCCTCCGCGGCAGTCGCTGCCTCCCGAAGGCAGTCCTGCTACTTGTGCGATTTACCCCGCATGCCATGGGCGATGATCTGGGATTTTACAGAGCCAGTTTGTCGTGGATGCGTCAACTACGAAGGGGCTGATCGGATCGAGTTTGTTATTGACACTGCCCGGCAGCTAAAGAGAGCACACGGCTTTCAGGAGGGCCGCTCTCCAGGCCCGGGGAAGCCCCAGCATGCCGGGAAGGACATGAACCACTCAGCTGGAGACCCGGGCTCTCGTCCGCCGCAGCCTCTGGACCGCTACCCGCTGTCTGACCGGCCTCCCCGGTTGGGGCCGGAATATCAAGCGAGCAGGCAGGTGAATGGACTCTCCATGCCTAACGGATTTCCAAAGCCCGACGATCCCCCGGAGCTAAACCGTCAGAGCCCCAACCCCCGCAGGACTAGTACAGTCCCTCCCAGTCTGGTGCCTTTGGTGAACGGTGGCATTCCAACCGTACATCCGCTCAACTGCCGCGCGGGTCAGTTGGGTCTGCCCGGGACGGTTGCCATGCCTGGCCCCGGGGAGCATGGGAAGCGTCCAGAGGACCTGAAAGATAAACACAGGCCAGACAGCCTGTCCGACTTGTCAGACAGCCATAAGGACTGGTTGGTCAAAGGCAAAACAGTCAGAGACTTGATGACGCTGCAGACCTTCGACAGATATAAAAAGGACCACGCCGGCATGCAGCGGGTGCTGGCATATGACACAAGTGCCACTTCCTCAAAAACGGGTAAGGCTCTTTCTGCTTTGTCCAAGCGGTAGATTATATTGATCCGAGGATGTGATTTGAGCAGGCTCCGAATAGCCCTGAAATGCAGTGTCTGGTGAAGGGACCCGTTCACGTCTCATTACTGGGTTTGGCAGAGGACGGCTGCACAATAGTAGAACCTTTTTGGCACAACTTGTGTGTTGTTAAATTTCCTGTGTTGGTTTCTTTTGAGCCCAGCATGGTGCCTTGTTTGTGTGCGTTGTGATGTGATTGTTAACCCTCTGTTTCCCTCTTCCTTATCTGCAGACAGGGGGAAGCACACACGCCCAGTGAAGAGGAAGGCCTCTCCCGAGCCAGACGGCGAGGGCAGCGCCCCCAAGATGAACGGAGGTGAGGGCCAGCCGTGGCTCCCCTCGCCCTCTGAGGTCCTGAAGATGCCCACATCGTCTCTGTCAGGCTTTTCAGCCGCTCCCCCCTCCACCATATCGCCCCACTCCCACACCACGCCCCCTGAAGCTGCCACAACACAGAATGGCCAGTCTCCCATTGCGGCCCTCATCCATGCCACTGACAATGCAGGAAGCACAGGCTCACCTAAGGATGGCAACCAGGTACACTCCACTACAGCAGGCGCTCGGCGGAACAGCGGCAGCCCCTTGTCGCCCTCCTCCGCCTCTCAGAGGAGGCTGGCTCAGAGGGAGGGGCCTGTGAGCACAAATCCCTCTGCTCCACATGGGCCTGGTGGCATGGACACCCATGTGCCGCCTCCTCAGAGCATTCCGGACTCTTCCGTTCCACCTGGCAGCGTGCCCCTGTGCTGCACTCTGTGCCACGAGCGGCTGGAGGACACTCACTTCGTTCAGTGCCCGTCTGTGCCCTCCCACAAGTTCTGCTTTCCCTGCTCCCGGGAGAGCATCAAGCAGCAGGGGGCCACTGGTGAGGTGTACTGTCCCAGTGGTGAGCGATGCCCGCTGGTTGGCTCCAATGTGCCCTGGGCCTTCATGCAGGGAGAAATAGCCACCATCTTGGCCGGGGACATAAAGGTAAAAAAAGAAAGGGACCCTTGAAATGTTCACCAGCTCTTCTTCTTGAACTTAATTCTCTTTACTCAACGATGACAGCGGACAGTACATACACACTTTAACAGAAATCACTCAGCAAGCCCCAGACAAACTGACTAACGTGTACATATTGGACACAAGGGAAGTGTATACTTCGTAAACTTGGCTGTATAATTTTTTTTTTTTTTTTCAAACACTTTGTTTCTATATTTTGAAGATGAAAAGGTATGTACTCTTCATAACAGACTGTTCCTCATCACACTTGTTTCTGTTCATTGGTGTACTTTAGGTCTGGAGAGTCCCTGTCAAACATAGAATGTGACTAATTTGAGCACTTGGCTTAAAATATTAATAAAAAGATGAAAATATGCTTCTAGCTGTACATGTATGCACTTGTTCAAGGAAAAAAAAAAACTTGCCAAATACAGTTTCAGATCCTGTAATAATACCTCAAGCGTCTCTGGTTTGCTTATTTTCCGTATTTGGCGAGCTGGGGGCTGCTTGGAAAGCCGTGGCCTGATTGTGAATCAGCCATGATGCAATCTCTCCCAGCAGGAACAAACTGGCTCCCGGAGCAGACTTGGTGGAAAGCTGGGGGAAAAAAAGTCAAGGAGAAAGGCAGGGAGAGGTAGATGGAGGAGCGGGGGAGGGGCGGCGCTGGGGGAGAGACGTGTTGCATAAACATTGTGTACAGTAAATCACAGGTGGGCGGGCTAAGGCTGCCCGTCACTGGCCTTGTGTCCAGCGGGCGTGGAGAGATAAGAGGCCCTAAAATAGTGGTCTGTGTAAACATCATGTTCATGGTTTCAAAGTGGCGAGCAGTTTCTTTCCAAAACAACTCTCCAGTGCTCCTGCACACGTTATTGTTGGCAGGGCTGGATATTTATCCTCTTCCCTGGCGTTGCTGACAAACACTTCCTCATTTTGCAGAAGCGGTCTTACGTCTCATCAAAAGTAAGAACAAATCCTGGCAGCAGATGGAGGCTTATTGAAGCAGCGCCTGATTCCCGTGAAAACATGTTGTAGACATGAGGTCATGAGAGGCGGCGACAGTCTGGGGGACTGTTAAGACGGGAGCTGAGTGAGCAGCACGTTGCCTACTGGTTTTTCCACATAACTCCGTTGTGCTGTGGCGGTGACTGTTTCAGCCCCTGGGGAGCGGATCCGAGGACAAAGCTGCTTTATCATACAAAATGCTTCCTGCCTTTCTAAAACTGTGATTCTCATGTTTTTCTAATTTACCCCCCCCCCTTCTTTTTTTTTTTTTTTTTTTTTTTTTTTTTAATTTTGAGTGTGCGTTTCTGGAGGACATTCCCACTCCGTTACTTTTGGCTGGTTTTGACTAGAGGAAATAAAATAATATAAAGAAGTCAGGAGGGGCCCCTCGGCGTGCTGGAGTGTGGAAGAGGGGGGGGTTGTAATAAATGCCTTGCTCAGGTGTCACGTGCTCCTCAGTGGAATTCCTGAGTCACCGTCCTCCCTCCGTCCCTCCCTCCCTCCCTCCCTCCGCTCGCCCCCCCGCCGTTGCTGCTGCAGCAGCAACACCCCTTCCACTGTTCGGGGCTGATCACACTGACTAGATGAATGGGCGCCTGTGTGTGTTTGTGCTGGCCCCCGTCGTTTGAGCCACCATTCAAAGGGAGGGAGGCGGTTAACCCTTTCCCTCGTCTCGGGCTGCTTTTTCCTGCACAGACTCTCCGTTTGCACGTTCTGCTGTTGCAGTCAACGTACAGACGGTCCTTCTTTGCTGTGGTAAAACCTGGACAGAGGACTTAATGTCAGTATTGACAAAGTATCTTTTGAGTTTTAACTTATTTGAATAAAAAGTAATGACATTCGGAAAAAATATCTTTTACAGTTATTCAAAAAATGATCTATTGACACATTAAACTTTCACTGAGAATGTATTAATGTTGGCGTTTTAAACAAAACTTTCAGCCTTTTTTTTTTTTTAACAAAAACAGCCTCTAAATTTGGACTTTGGAAGCTTGTAAGAGCTTTGCTGCACTTCAAGTGAAACTAAATCAGAATAAAAATGGGTCAGCAGTAGTTTGGGTTATGTGACGTTCTTTTAATGCTGATGAAATTCCTCTTTAACATTCCTTTGTAGTCAGCAGTAAATAGGTTTTTATGCTTCAGCTTGTGTTGGCGGGAAAGCTGAAGCAACATCTCGTCATTGCAGTAAATGACACAGTAAACAGTCCTTTGATAGTCCCTTGAATCATAAATTACTCTAGTAATGGTTTTAGTCTTTTAAAATGACACTTGGTTTAATCGACAGTGAACTTAACTCTTTATTGCAGCCAATTTGAGATGATTCACTGAGAACAGACCCGAGACCTGCAGACCCGAGGAGGTTACGTTTCCTCGTGGCAGCAGCTGGATGCATCAAAAGCAAAGATACTGTAAACGAGTAAAAAGTATGTGACATAAGATTCATTCATAGTGTCAGCATCTGAATGTGAGCAACTGTGGCTCAAGGCCTCCAAACTCAAATGAATCGTAATGTTGGGACTTTGTTCGGGGCTGCCGAAAGTCTGGAAATGTCACGTTCAGTGGTAGTGAATGAGAACTTTCTTTAATTTTATTTATTTCTCAGCAGTGTTCTTCTTTCTTAATCACCCATCAGCTGATATACTTGTTCTGTATGAAACCAGGTGCATATAAAACAAAGTTAGTTTTTTTTTGTATGCATAAATACATTCACACACACATGCATGTGCACACACACATATGTGTATGTGTATATATACATATGTATATGTATATATATATATATGTATATATATCTGACATTAAATTTTATTTCAAATAACTTGATTTAGCAAGGTAATTGCATGATTAAAAACAACTGCTATTGCAAATATTACCGTGTGGTTGAGATTTTCTAAATCTTTGATATTTGTATCATTGGTTTTTGTTGAAAGGGAAAACAGAAAAACGGCTTCTACAAAGTTTCCCCCTCACATTCCTTTGAATGAAATGAAAAAGAAAAAAGCCGTGGCTGGGTCAGAAATGTCTGCGAACCTTCGGTCTGCTGGTCCTTTTGATGTCTGCCAGCCAATCAGATGGCCAATCCCAACCAGATCCAGACCTCCGCCCTCTCGCTCTCGTTCTCTCCCAGGCCAGTTCATCTTTGGCATGAGGTCAGCCTCAGATTCCATCCCAGCCAGCTCATTTCTTTTCATCTGTCACTGAAATTAAACACCCAGAGGGCCCAAAGAGCCAGTGGCCCGAGATTAATGGGTTTGCTCAAATTACGTGGCATACTAGGAGAAAAAAGTCAGGGCTTCTCCCTCCTCCTGTTCATCTTTCTCTCTCGCTGCTCCCTCTGTTTGTTCAGCTGTCCTTCACCCAAAGCTCAACCCCCTCCCTCCCTCCACCACCATTCCTCCTCCTGACTCCAAAGTGCAGGTTGGGGCTGGAGGAAACACGTCTTGAACTCATTGGCTGGAGAACAGTGAGTGCAAAGAGAGCAGCGGCAGCAGCGCTCAGCTGTCGACGCTTCCATGAACGCTGCCAACAACGGCTCTGATGAAAACACCTAATTGTTAAAGAAAAAGCCTGAAAATTACCTCTAAGAATTAACAGAGTGATTCATTAAACTCTTTTTCTGATAAACTTCATTCTAATAAAGACATTTTAAAACTACATGGAGGTTGTTTTTTTATGCCTTCTGACTATCAACCACGGATGTGAGCTCGCGTGGCGAGATGGTTCTTGTTAGACGTCAGAATTAATCCCTCTTCATGCATGATCAATATAGTATTTTAAAGCTTCATCAGCCTGTGAAAGTGATGAGATGCAGTCATTCAGACTTTTGATGCTATTTTTGGCCTATGACTGATGTCTTTTTGTAGAAAGAGGACCAGTTCGATTCATTTGACAAGTTGTTCAAATTTCAAATTAGGGCAGCAGATCAGATTTGCTAAAGTGATCCTTATACAATATATTATTTGGTTCAACCTAGTCAGAACATCACCAAGAGGGATCATTCAGACCAGCTTGTTTTTACCATGACATATCCCATTTCAAATGTTAAAGTGTACACATTCATTTGTGCGTCATGACACATTTAACCTTTTAATTGACCGCAGTACGCTTGTCACTGGAGACTCCCTGCTTTTGCATTTACATGTGCAGTTAATTCACGTATTCGGAAACCTGGATGAATGATTATCTTCTATCTTCTTATCTGGTCTTGAATGTGGTTTGAGACTTTCTGTGTCTCAGATTTTTAAATCCTTCATAAATGATATAACCTTGTGTGTAACAACACATTGGCTCTGTTATAGCGGCTCTGTACTGTGTGGTAGTAGAAAACTGCAGAGGAGTGACCACACAGAGAAACTGAGTCAAAGAGCAAAATAAACCTCGCAGAAATGATGTACAGTCAGAAGAGTCCGTACGAAATACTAAAAGAAAAACTCAACCCAGACACCTTATCTACTCTCAAATTCCCATATTTATTTGTTTTTTCCCCCAATCCTGTAAGCAGAAGAAAAAACATGCAGTTCCTTAAGCGGCCACTGGATGCCGGCTCCAAGCGCGAAAACGTCCAACTTTGCAACAGAAATAAACATGTTTATCTTCATAGTTAGATTTAACATCCTTGATTGTGCAGATGTGAATGTTTATGTACCATATCAGTAAAAAAAATTAATTAGGGGCGTGGTCATGGGATTGATGACTGGTTGTTTAAACAATTATTGGTTATTACTGGTTATTAAACAACTTATTGTATTTTCTTGAGCTACGTTTAGATTAGCTCTGTCCTGACTTGACCTCCGAGCAGTGAGTAAAGACCTATCAGTGCAGTACTTATTTTCAGGATGATAGGTTTTCTTTTGCTGTGAACTGTAGTAACGGACCACTGCGTCTAGCTGCACCGTGGCCTGGACGTATCCGAGGACGAGGCTGAGCTAAACAGCCGGTAAATTCATGCTCGGATGACGGCTGATACCTGGGTTAACCAGCGAATTCCCTCTAGCTGTTGACAGCTTCCCCCATCAGCACAGCGAGCCACCCTCAGGTTAGTCGGCACTCTTATGGGCTGAAAAGTAGAAAACATGACTTAATTAAAAGGCCTATGTGCAGAAGAGGAAGAGAAAAGCCAGATTACACAAAATGATCATCCCCTTGTCACAAAACTGACTTCACTGTGGTCCAATGATCATTTCAAATGTTTATGACATTGCCAACCCAACAGGGAGCAGTTGTATTCACAAGAAATTGTAAAGTATGAGGAGGTGAAGTGTTTTTTTATGGGGCTGTGGGAATGAAAGCAGGTAAAGAGGTCTGGTAAACAGCCTCCGCCTGCCTTTGCTGCTTCAGCGTTGGGGGCTGCGCCCAAAGTGGAACCGTGGTTGCATCGGATAGTCCACCGTGTAAAGTGTGTGTTATTGTTGCATTTACTGCCATTTTAATCGTTCAGCAGTTTGCATCATCGTTTTCTCACAGATACATTACTAAAGCACTTAACTATATTCTTGTTGAACCATTCTTTGGGAGTTAGAGTGGTGCGCTGAATTCTGTACTTTACATGTACTATGCCATGGACCACATGGATAAATCATTCTGGACTCTAACCAGTCGGATCAAACCAGCAACATGGTGAAATGGATAGGAGGCTGTAGAGTAACAAGCTCAAATGAAAAGATCACCAGGACCTAATATATGACTATATAAACAATGAATTTGTGGATGGGGTGCATGCTGCTGGCTGCATAATCCCCTGCTGTCACATGATCACCCTGCAGCTAAGCAACCCTGCAACCCTGCTCCGCGGTGCTAGCTTCAGTGTTGGGGTGGGGTGAGGTGATGTTTACCGTGCGCTCCCGGGTCATTGTGTCCAAACGAGCAGCTTGTACATACAGGGCTAAGGCCGCTCTTCATCTGGAGTGTATCCAAATCCAAATGCTGCTCAAAAGGTCAGTCAGCCCACGCCTGAAAATCGACCCTGGCTCAGGCCAAACATGCTGCCGTCACACAAAGGCTGGCCTGGCCCCCACCACGTCAGCACTTTCACAAATCTGCCCGGCGGCTTTAGATCCCCCGACAGAAAGCCTTTAAACACAAACACACAAAAGAATACACACAATGACACAATATGTGTTTTGTCAATATGCCAAATACTGTAACTTCTAAGTCTGTATGTTATGTAAGTTGTCAGGTTTTGTACATCTGACAATGCGACACTGTCTTTTTTTAACTGAACTCCAGAAGATAAATGGAATACATTTGCTCTTTAGAGAATATGTGCAAGAAAAAGAAGTAAACTCAACCTAGTGATCGAGTATACTAAATTTGGTAAATTAAGTGCTGTTTTAGGCTCAGTTTTTTTCTTTATATATATGTAAACCAATGTTTTCTTTCTATTTTGTCTTCTGATAAACAACAATTGAAGATGTGTGAGGGTATTTAAAATATAAGAGAAAGTTTTAGGAGGAAAATTACAAAACGCAAATCAATCAATTTAAAGTAAATGATGTAACTGTTTTCCTCTGATACATTAGATCATCTAAAGATATTTGTGTAGATTGGGGTTTAGTTGTATGACGCTCAGGCTGCATGAGGTTGGTAAATGACTGAAGCAGGTAAAATCTGTTGTATGTTTTGCTTCACTGGAAAAATTCAATATTTCTTACACAAATCTGTTGGACTGACTTTAATCTGATTTACTTCCTGTCTATCTGATGATAAGAAGAGGTCACTGGAGAGAATGTCAGATGCCGTAAACCAGTTCAGCTGGCGGACATAAACGCGGTAAAGCGTTTGATCTGTGTCTTCTCTATTTTAATAGAGGCTAGTTCATAGCAGCAGCGTAATAAAGAAGCATAAAGCAACCACAAAATGTTATTTGAAAATAAAAACACAGGTGTTGTCATTACATTAGTTCAATGTAAAACACAACATTAAAATTAAAACTCATTTTAGAATCCAACATTAAGCTTGTTGTCTTATGAATAAGAGGGAATGTGTCAACTACTAAGCACTTCAGCGACATCACTGATACTGACTGATTCAGTCTGTAGCTCATTTAAGATGCAGGTACCAAATAAGAGAAGGGGCTGATTACAACCTAAAGAGTCATGTCAGTTTAGAGGAGCAGCAAAAGTTGTGTTTGGATTTCAAATTCCAGCATACAGGACCAAATGTGCACAGGACAAGTCACAGTCAAAGAAAATAAAAAAATCTGTGAAAGCAGTTTTACCAAAGCTAGTCCAGCAACAAATACAAGACAGAAGGGATGAGCCCAAACTCTATTCTTTAAAAGTTATCCTATATGTACAAAATATTACAGAGACAGTAGCTTCAATTTATTTATTTAGTTTAGAAAATAGCAACTGTCTTTTAGCAAATATGTTAATGCGACTGCAGTTCTGTTTTCTTTCTTTTTTTTTGGACTGATATGTAATCTACAGGCAAAAGGAACCATCCACATACTAGATAGCCATGGGCCCAGTACATTGCCTTGAGGTGCTCCATAGTTTAAAGGTGCAAAGGGAAATAAATGATGACAAATGTTTTTCACCCAGGAAATACTTAATATAATGAGTTTATTTAATGAGGAATGACTAAGTTTGGGCTCATCTCATGATCTCTTGAATGTTGTGGAGTAACGTCTGAACCCTCCAAAGTTCCTTTCACTCCTATCTTGGGTGCAGGACAGAATAAGAGAGAGATGGCAGAACAAGATGACGAATGAGGGGGGCATGTGAAATGTGTTTATGGTGTGTTTAGGACTTGCAGGGGGACGTTGGTGGGCCAAACCCCACAGCTGTGCTCTCTATAATTAGATGGCAAAGCAGGCAGAGGCTCCTGTGCCATTAATCAGCAAACTCAGAGAAGTGAACACCAAGAAAGGAACGCATTGCTGTGTCGAGTCTTCATCTGGAAAAGAGGTTTATGGAGCGAAGGCCCAAATATAGCTGCTAGTGGGGAGAGCCATGGCCCTGTTGCCTGGATATCCCTGTTGGAAAGTAAACAGAAGGATGCTGGATTTGGCACATCAATGAACTGGCAGGAAGTAAAGGCCACTGCGAAAGAAAAAGGGAGGAGGTGGGGAGTAATCCCTTTTATCCAGGCTGACACATTCTAACCTGAGAGCAGCAGCCGGAGCTTTCCGTAGACTGAAGTGGCAGTTTTAAGGTAGAACTGAGGATTTAAGGGAAACATGCACCTTTCTAACCAGAAAGATTTAACATCACAACAGACAGAGAGGACCACATCTGATAGTGATCACATCAAACCTGTGAGATAAAACACACAGGAAGCACTCTGCTGCAGTAAATGTTGTCTGAAAACGTAGTTACAGCACACAGGAGAGAAGTATCATGCAAATAAACCAATACAAAATAGACCCCCAATAAAACCACAAACTAAAGGCCAACTGAATGCATAGACTAAAAATAAAATCTCGTCTTTGCTGTGAAGTCAATCCGTCATGAAGGCTGCAATCAAGCAAGTGGGACAAGAGCTTATCAGAAACATGACTTAAAGACTTTCTACTAAAATCATTAATAATTATACTTAAATAATTGGTCACTAGTGAAAATAATATGTGGAAATAATACACTTGTTAAGGAATATTTTCAGAAGTACATCATTCCACATTTAGTTCTGTGAACATGAAAACAACATTCCTGGTGTTATGTATTTTCTTCTTTTCTTCTTCTTTTGTCAAAACAAAAATCAGGAACATCCTGTCTCACAGTGACATAGCAAAGCTGGTCCATGCATTTATTATATGTAGACTGGACCGTCCCGGTGCCACTTATATTGGTTGTTAAAATAACTCACTCAAATCCATTCATTTGATCCAAAATGCTGCAAACAGAGTACTGAGGTAAAACCAAGTGATGTCTTACTTCTCTCTTGTTCATTGTGCTCTGTAACGTTTAGAATAGAATAACGTTGTTCTTCAAATGTAAAGCTCTTAACGGTCTGTGCTACTCCGAAGATGTTATTGTACCTTACAACCTCGCAAGAAGTTTTTTGTTGTCAGATGACAGGCTTGTTTGTTGTTCCTAGAATTTGTAAGAGGTTTTATAAGTTTTTAATCTTAAATCATTCATTTTTTTATTCCAACACTTTATGTAATTTCATGTTTTTGTTTTAAACTGCAAAGCTTTTTTTTATTGCACTTAATTATAATCAAAAAGAGGTATGCGAGTACAGGTGAGCTGATCAAACAGGTGTTTAGTCTACAGCCTTACTGAGGCAAGTGCACAGAAAATGAGGAGTCCATGGATCGAGCCATGATGCTCTCCACAGTTCAGAGGAGAGAATACTCTGTATTTAGTCATGTTAGACAGTAGGTGATTATATGCTGAACTAACACGCATCAAACCTGAACACACATCGTTTTAAAATAAAAAACAGGGCAAACCACGGTTTATCAGTACTTTTTATGAAGCTGTACTAGAAAACACAGTTGAACAATATCATTTTAAACCATTTTAAAGTATCAATTTGACTGGCATAGACTCAGACATAGATGCAGATAGATTTTACTGGAAATGTAAATAATCAGAACAGACTGCACGTCGTGACATATAAAAGCAAATCCTGGCTCAGATTAATGTTTGAGCTTCAAATTTGATTAAAGAGCTTTCACAGAGCAAAAAAACCTGTCTGTGTCATCCATCCGGCCTGTGGAGTGTCATCAAGGTTTCTTTTTAGTTTTTTGTTATTCCTCCCTTTGGCTTGTTGTTTCATCTGCTTTTGGCAAACATCTCAGAGATTTGCTCTTTAAAGTGGAGCACTCCCATCCTTCCGGCCCTTCTGCTTAGCCTCAGCTTTACGTTAGCTTTTAAATATAGTCTGGTTTGTGCTGTGCAGGGTGGAACTGGGCCCTAGCTCATCTTCCTCAGATCTGCTTTGTAATTAAATCTCCCCGACAGCAGCACAGGGGCGCATGAAGAAGGCAAGAACTGTTTCTCTGCCAACCCTCCTCTGGTAAATGTGTAACAGCTGCTCTGCACTTTCAGCCAGGCTTGCTCAATATTTGGGTTGTTTCCCAAATCAGAGTTTCACCTTTGAAGCCCTCCTCCCCAGGCGCTGCCCTGTTTGATCTGCACGCTGACATCAGCACCATTTCTTTGATCTCCACTTTCACGAGGAAATTCTAAAATGTGTTTATACAATTTGTGTCTTACAATGCAGTGACATTGTGTGGTTCTGAAGCTTTCCAGCAAAGTGAAATAGCATCTTTTTCCACATATTAGATGTTGTGACAGGGGTGAGATATAAGTTATGACTATGAGACATACGAACAAATGAATTAGGTCTAACCTGACTGTTATCAGCTGCTTTTTTTTTAATTAGTGCTCTAAATGTCATGACTAACATCTTTTCACGGACGTTCCTTTTCTCATAAATCATAAGAGTATAGCTATTCATTCATAGTGCGTATTTCTTCAACTTTTTTAGTAACCTCATTTAAGGAATTCCCACTTTGGAAGCCCGTTTTTGTCAGAGACAATGTCAGCGTCAGACTAATATGTTGAAATATAAGAAAAGACAAATAAAAATGTCACTTTGCCTTTGAACAGTTTAGTAGATTATAAATAACCTCACATATTTTTTGTCGTACGTTCAAGCTGAGTATAAGACAGACAGTGTTTCCATGGAGAAGATTATGAAAATCTTCACCCTGTCTGACGATATGTTGCAGAAACAAACTGACCTTCACTCTGTGAAATGAATACAAATCTTATCTTGGCATTACAACATACAACATGTGGCAATATGGTCTGCTGTGAAGTGAGTGTGCGTGTGTGTGTGCGTGCGTGCGTGCGTGTGCGCGTGCGTGTGTGCGTGCGTGCGTGCGTGCGTGTGTGTGTGTGCGTGCGTGCGTGCGCGTGTGTGTGTGTGTGTGTGTGAGTGTGTGTGTGTGTGAGTGTGTGTGTTGGCAGCGCTGAGACAAAGTCCAGAGTGAACGTGTGTGCAGTGTCAGGGTTTGCTTATCTGGACGACTGTAAGCACGTGGTGGGAGAAGAGCTGCTGCTCTTCACAGACAACTCAGCCCTGTTTTGGCCCGACATGCACTTTACAATAATTTGCATGTGGTATATGTGTAACATGAGGAGACATATTACAACAATTTCAAAATACTCAGATATATAAGTCCTGGATTGAAAGTCATTTTAGTTAAAGTCAAAAAATATTAACAAAACTTCTTCTTCCACCTTTTCCCTTGAACACAGAAGATTATTACTTTCTACCTCATGTTGTCTGTCACGCCGTCCAAGTGCATATCCTTGTTCATCAAATCCAGAAATGTCTTTGGTCTTCTCCTCTTTCTTCCGCTTGGCAGCTCCATCTTCAGCACCTTCTTTCAATTTATTCAATTTTATTTTCTTGATGGGTCCAAACCGATAATCATCTAGTTAGAGATGATAAACGATTTCTTACCTGACACTGACCACCTGACACTGACCACCTGACACTGACCACCTGACACAGACCACCTGACACTGACCACCAATCCAGTAGCATTTTGCAACTTGTCACAAATAAAAGTACAAACTTTATTTTCAAAACACTCCTGAGCATTCAAATATGCAACCAAAACTTTAATTTGTAAGTTGTTGAGTACTTACAGCCTTTCTATGACAGACACAAGTATAGAGTAAATTGTTGTTTTGGTGTTCAGTGTATTTAGACTTCAACTTCAGTGTGTTTAGAAAATATAAAAAAAACATGTGAAATATGATGTAGACTCTCAAAAGCTGGGAATAAGACACAGAAGGATCTTTTTTTTAAAGACTATAAACCCATATTAAAAGATGCTACAGTCAGCAGATTAACCGACAGGTGGCAGGTGAAGGTTGAGATTATATTATACTAGATTCAACTTTATAGTCATTACACATGTACAGGTGACAGGTTCAGGTACAGAGTAACACGGTGCAATTTGGCAGAAGTGCAATAAGTAGTAGTGCAAATTCACAGTGTGTAAAGAGTAATAGGTACGCAAGAAATAGTTTCAGGACTGAAAATGACAGGAGAATCCACCCATAAACCAGGTTCTGTGGACAAAGCTCATTTCAATGGACACAAACACCTCACCTTGATTTTGTGACAAACGGAAATCGGATATTACTTAACGAAGACGAGACGGCACTGGGCTGCATCGTTGCAAGAATGTGCTGTTGGCATTCAATTCTGTATTGTTATTATCATATAAATACTTTTCCGTTGGTCAGGGAAGACACTGAAAAATCACTTCCCTTTGAAAGTGTTGAAAGTTGAAGAATGTTTAAATTATTCAGATTTATTACTTTTTCTTCAATTCAGCTTTTCTGGAAATGGTTTACATTTATTGGATCAGTGTCAAATTACTGTGTTATAACAACTTTATTTAAGTAAAAGGTGAAGTATTCCCCCTTTATGTGAGATGCTGTAATAATGCAGAAAACAAAAACCAAAACTGTAATTGAAATTGTGCTACAGTAAATAACCTTGGCTACTTTCCATCACAGCACAGTTCACTTGGGCACCAGCTTTGCAAATGTCCCATGATGCTTCTCTGTGGTGACCCGGGGCTTTGAAAAACAAACTGGTTTTATCCCTACAATCCAAAAACTGTAGACTTTAGACCCCTCAGGGAGGTGGATGCACTAGATTAACATCCAGATGAGGAACTGTGTGTCACTGCCGAGACTGGAGTAGACTTTCCCCATCTGACTGGCAGTCAGCTGACTGTGGGGAGATGAATGCAGTCAGTGTGGAGGCAGGAAAAGTAGGTCACCGCTGAACTCGCAACAAGGACACACATTTTATTTCCTCCCGTCCAAAGCAAAGAGGGGGAAGAAAACCAACAACTGGAAAACAGGATATACAGTCTGGGTTGTTTTCATTTGAGTCATGAGATTTCCAAACTGCAGTCCATCTTCACCACGCGCCAACAACATGTCACCTTACAGACACCTCACAGTCAGCAGAAGCAGGGAGCTCTTACGAAGACTCGCAGTCACTGATGTTTTCAAAGCCTTGTCTTGCCTTTTTTTCTTTCCTTTGAAACACTAAAACAACAGTGTTGCCTGACAGATTTTAGACAATGCATTGAGTTTGGCACTTTTTATATATTTAGTAAAAATAACAATAACCATAATACAGAAATGGAAGTTTAGTCTAGTGTTATAAAGGAAGCAAAAAAGAAAAGGAGCTGAGGATTCAAAGCATCATCGTTTTCATGAAAGTAGTTCAAAATCAGTGTAACCAAGGAAATACAGAATATAATTTCTATAAACTTTTCTTCTTCCTTTTATCTGATTATTTTTATATAAACGAGAGAATTTCCATCTGTTTTGGCCAAAGCAAACAAAAGGATATGAAAAAGGCAGTGACTTTTTCTAGTGATCATTGTAAAACAATGAAAGACTTCCCTTTGTCACAAAAGTCTATCTTGACCTCATGGACCAACACGAAATGATCGCTGAGTCCCAAAAACAAAGCTCAGACCAGGTCCCTTTTCATAACACTACGGATTCATGGAGCTTTCCCTTTAAACATCTGTGACTCCCTCATTTCTGTTACTGTGACATCAAAACAAAGGAAAGGCTGCGGTCAAGCCTGGACTTGGACTGAGGGGTGAGCACTATGTCAGCACTATCCTCAAATCATCCACAGGAACGAAGGAGCCTTTTCTTTATTTTCTCTTCCTTTCTCTTCTCCTGCATGATTAATGATGTCATTTTCCTCCGCCACATCCCAATGCTGACTATTCTTAGACAGCCATGTCAGGGAATGTCAGCCTCGCTGGTCACAGTTCACACGACGGATCAAACTGCCTTAAATCCTCCTCTCTTGCTTCAAACTCTCAGTCCTCTTTAGTTGCTACAGAAACATCCCTCTTTTATTTTCAGGGAAGGAGAAAACATTAAACCTCACCACAAATTTTACATATACATAAATCTTAAAAACCAATATTTGAAAATTTCTGGCACTTTCTAACATTTGTTTTGATACGTAACCATGACAATGGTACGTTTTTTACTTCTGGAAAAAAGGAAATTAACTTTCCAAAGCCAGTTATAACCAAAAGGAAACCTCAAATCACGACTGTTTTAAGAGGATGTAGAGCAGAAGTAAAACAGACCCAGGAGGAGGACATTTAAATCTCTTCCCTCAATCATCATGAGCAAACTACACTGGCAAACTAAACAGCTGAAGAGTGCAGCAAAGACAATGCACAGTGGACATGTTAAGAATACAGTTTTGTCTCCCTAAAACATGGCTGCAGGAGCCGTTTCCTGAAAGCGACTTCCCTGCGTGGCACCCGGACTGCAGACAGAGTAAGAAGACTAAAGGTGGAAGGACAGCAGTACTGTCTGCAGAAGATGGTGAACTCCTGCTGGCTACTGTGAAGGCCCGTCTGCACGTGTTGTTTACCAAACAGCTGTTTACCACACCTGCATGTGACATCATTAGCCCGGCTTTCGCCCCAGTCCATTCCAGGACATTTATTCAATTCTTTTATTCGCCTCAGTTCATTTTCTAATATATTGATGCAACAAAATAATTTCCTTATTTGGTAATTCACTTATTTAATTTTCCTTTTGTCATTTTTTTACTTTGTGCCCCCTCTTGTACTCGTCGATGAGATAAGAGTGAGGAGAGGGGAACATTGCAGGATAATTGATGGACAGATGCATATTTTTTTTCAATTGTAATTTTTAGAGACTTTCAAAGGTGTCTTAAAATAATGCACAGGATACACAGAGCAGGTCCAGTCAATTAGTCGTTTTTGCTTAGGAAAGTTCCTATCGGACGGAAAAGACCAACTGTATCTAAGTGGAGGTTAAGATCTAAGAGCTAGTCTAATTCTCTACCAGTGAAGGAGCTTTCCTTAATCTCACATAGCATTGCATACAGTAGACCAAAGAGAAATCTTTGTTATGTTTTCCAACAAAGTCAAATAAACAGGTTTTGGCAAAGTGCTTGCAAAAATCTAGACCAATCTAGACCAGCTCCCTCCACTTGATCCACGTTCCTGTAAATTGGATCACCTGATACTCCTTCTACCCCAGCTACAAGGGTGGGGTTGCTGCAGTTTATTCCACCAGGCATGAGACAGTAGGTGAAGTACACCCCAGTCTGAACCATGCACTTTCACACACACACATTTAAGATCAGGTAGAGTCACCAGCTTAGTTTGCATGAATGGTTTCAGAGTGATACAGAAATACCAGAGTACCAGGAGGAAACCCACACAGGTATGACAGAAACTCCATTCAGAATGGGCCCAGCCAGGACCTGTCCTTCTCAGATGAAATGCTGAGTCAGGGAGTGGGATTACAAGAAAACAGTAATCGATGGCCCTCTGACCTGTCAGCACTGTCATTTCTGCACTCAGAGGGTGTCATCACTCTGACAATGTTATGTTGTGTGACAGCTAGAAACCTGACTGTTTAGTCCACTAATGTAAAAGTTTGATATGAAATCCATAAATATATCCAGCATCAGGAAAGAGTAAGAGGAACTCTTTGGAATCATCTGCAAACATTCGTTTTTCTTCCCTTTCTTTTTCTTTTTTTGGGCAATAGGAGGTCGCTGTATTGTCTGTTTCCATGTTTGGTACATCATTTCACCATCCGCAGCATAGCCTGGACCGACTGTGAATTGAACAAATCCAATGTTTAATCACTGCGTGTTATCCAACATGACGCGCATAACGTATTGATGTCATCCCACAGTTACACAAACTGTCTGCAATAATACTTCTCCTAAAATGAAAGCATTATCTCAGAGCTGAAGCGCAGTGACAGCAGGCTCTGAACTGGTTTGACTAGCTCTAGACCTGCACGCGCCGCCTCCTGAAGGCTAAATGACTTCTAAAGTCTCAAGGTATCTTCTGCGCTGGCGTCTGCATCACTGTCCAACGTGAGACCAGTAGATGTGTAAAGTGGAAGGTCATTTCAGATCTACTAAAGCATGACACGAAATGAAGAAAACCTGCCTGTTAGAGTAAGAAGCCAAACCACGATGTACGAAACTCTGTAGTAGTTTAGTTTAGTAGCAGAGCTGTCAGGCAGAAGGGCCCGAAATCGTGTTGCAGGATTGATCTGTTGTCAAAGTACTTCACACTTATTAAATCCCGTTGTTTGAGATATTTCCGTACTCTTATACCTGCGTCAAATCAATTCTCGTCAATTATGCGTCAATTCTACTGTATTCTACTGTATTATACTGCATGTTATTGTGTTGTATTGTATTCTATTTTATTCTCTATTGCGTGATAGCTATTATACTGTGCTTGAATAATCCATAATAAAACATTTTTAGCAGCACTGTAAAGATCAACCATTTCAAATCAATATCCAAGTTTAACATTAAACATGTAAAGATGTAGATAGTATGTGAACGTTTTACTACGAAACCATCAAATGTAAAACTGAACACCGTTTGCATTTTACAGGGGGAACTGAACTGAAATAAAAATAAGAAATAATAATAAAAATGTAAAGAAAAAGATTGTTTTAGTTTATTAATCCACGGTATAAATAATTATGGTGAACATATTTAATCTTTTTTAAATGACGAACATGTGGTCAGAATAAATAAACTCACATTTTGTAAACTACTTGACTGATGCATTTCCGTGTCAGTGGCCTGGCCTCCACCTCCTACGACGGGGATAACGGAGGCGAGTGATCCAAGTCTGCTAACAGCTTCGTTTCTGCAGAGGTGACAGTCTCGTGTAGAATGAAGAGAAATGACAACTGCACTTTCCTTCAAACCCTCTTAGCCACATAACCCCTCAGGAGTACAAACTGCTGTCAGTTTGTCAGAAACTCAATAATCTAAGCACCTGACCTGTTGGTAGGTCTCATCCCCCCTAGTTACTGTTGCTTCTGGCCGTGTTTACAGCTTTACAATGGCGACTGCCGTTGTGAAACCTTTGTCCATAGATGGTTTAGACACAAAAGGACCCCCTTCTGGGAAGGAGCATTTACATTTTAAACACAATTTAAATATGCCACAGAGGGATATGTACAAAATCTTAAAACAGATATAGTTGATATAACGGTTTAATTGGAGGTGAAGGTTTGCAGCACTTAGTACAAGAGGGAAACGCCTCATCGTCCAGGCGATGCCGTCACAGGTGACAACATCAAGGCTCAACACTGCTCATACACTGCAGGGTAAAATTAAATGAATTTGCTTTTTATCAAGATTCATTTGGAAAGGCACAACTTTAACTTTAGCGTTACCTTCAGTTACTTTAACTGCATTGTTGCTTTTATTGACATTAGAACAAGTGCAGACATCCTTATGGATCTCCAAGAGATGAAGTAGTCAGCTTAAACCAACGCTGGCATTTCACTCTTTTTTGTTATGATTTAGGAAATGGGATAAAATAATATCCAGGAATACTTGGAATTGTATTCAGTATGTACACCAAACACGTTTTAAAGGAAGGGTAGCATGGTGGCTCAGAGGGTGCCTCACGGGAGGCAGGTTCCTGCTTCAGGTCCTGGCAGGACTCCTTCTCTGTGGACTTCACATGCTCTCTCCATGCTTGCTTTGATTTTCTCCAGGGTACAGTCCAAAAACATGTACGTCAGGTTAATTCGTTATTCTGAATTGCCCATAGGAGTGAGTGGTAGCAGGTATAGATAATGGATGGAGAAATGTCCAAGCTACAGCCCTTGTGCAACTAATTTTCAAAAGCCATTGGCCCATCTGCTTATTAGGGGCAGGTCTTTCTGTTGCAGAGGCATAATGATGGGGTAGACTATGGCATCTTCAACTCCAACGCTGTGACAACAGGCCAGGTACAGCGTGGAGGATGCACAGAGCTGCATGCATCTAAAACAGTCGAATACGGTTTTTGTGTTTTATCTGGTGGGCCAATTGAAAAACTATTATTGGGTTTGAAGTGTAGAAAGAGAGAGGTGTGGTAAAAACAAACTTGAGATAGCCTTCAATGCACTGGGTCTGCAGCCTAGCAACAGCTGGGTTGGTGACATCACGTACGGCTTCTTGTGGATGAACGCCACTACCAAAATGAACGCTCCTTCACAGCATCACGCTCTGGATCATATGTTCTTAGCAAGCTCAGCTTGCAGACTCTGTCCACGTCATCTGAAAGCTGCTTAGAAAAGTATTGGAATTGGGAATATGCTCCTGTAGCTACATCCTTGTTAAATGTATACTGGTTTTCCAAATATTCCTGCTGAGTCCTCGTCAAAACTCCAAGATTCTCCATTCATTTGGCCAATGATATTATAGTCCTTAAAAGTACACAACTACACTGTTGCACATGTGCAGAATAGAGTTTGAGCCCTTTCCAACTCAATATTGTCAAAATATATATGTGCTTTTTAACTGTGTTGCCTGTAGCAGCTAGTTCGAGTCCCCCATAACAGTATGTGGTTCAGGCTGAATACTGGTAATATATGGTTTGGTTCAGGGACAAGATCAACTTCCTTCAGTCTCAGAAATGTCAAAAATAATTTCATGGCTCAAGAACAATTCTTCCGTTTGTGTGTGCAAGTGTCGCTGATGGCCACTTACAAAAACAGCTCTG
>CM026198.1:33443683-33461183 GCA_014839995.1 Xenentodon cancila | reverse complement strand
TTATAAAACATAAGAAAAACTGCTGCAAATTCCACAAGACGATTTTCTTGCAGTTAATTTAGCTTCTGATCTGTGTATGAAGACCTAACAGTCATTCATATTTCAAGACAATACATTTTGTTAATCTGTTCGTTTCCCTACCAGGCCGCTGTGCCTGGCTGTGGGTCGGCCTTGAGGGTCCGAGGATGGAGCCTGGCTAAGTGCAGCGAGCTTGCTCCAACCAAGCGTTGGCTGAATGCAACAGTCATTTATGAATTTTCTACCAAAACGACATTTCAAACAAGTGGGTGTGTTGCAAATGTTTGCTGGTAGCTCCGCAGTTCCTTCAACGTGGGTAAAGGAGTCGGCGCCACAGCAGATCCTTTCAGGATCCTTTCCAGAGGAAGAGGAAATCTGTGCCAGGGTTTGTCCACTTCATGTTTACAGCCGAACGTCTCGATTTATTCATTCTTTCATGCTAGTTGATGGAAATCCACTCCACATGCAGCCAAAAGTTACACTATTTGTAAATTTTTAAGCTTTCTTTACCTCCAACATATTACTACATCAAATACAAATAAAATTGTTTTATATTTATAAAAAAATCAGCAGTAAAATCAATGTGAGCCCCAAATACTGAACAAAATAGCTCCTGGCTTTATCCACTTGGATTTTATGATGTCAGGGGGAACAGAAGTTATGTTTTAGAGCTTAAATGTTTATAATTATTATAACTTTTAAAAATAATGAAAAACACCACTTGTCATAATGGATTTCTTTTCAGAATGTTTTCCAGCCAAATATCTTTAAAATGGTCCTGTAAGCTGCAAATTGTGCTTGTTTTCCAGTCGAGTCTTCTTTCCAAGAAACTGAGGCTTTACAAAGGTTTTTAAAATGTTGTAGATGAGATTGGTTAATTTAAATATTCAGGAAACATGAAGAAAAAAAAACAACTAAAAGGAAATGAGTTGGGAATCAGTCCTCACTGCCTAATCAGTCGAGATGGGGACTAAAATAAACCTTCGTGCCCCCGTCAACCCCCAACACCGCTGCACTTGCAAGGTTGTAGGAGAAACTGGTATCTATACTTAACCAAAGCCGCAGTGGGAGAATATAAATACCTATACACTCCTAATAACTGCCCCTGTAACGTCCTCTTCTGATTGTTTGTGTGTGTGTGTGAGCAGGTTTAGACACATTGAGTTATATTTAAAGCAAACGTTTGCCAGTGACACCTAAAACGTTCAGCCCCCCTCAACACATATTCACACATCCCTCCGTACATGTGAGGACCCCCACCCACCGCTTACCTGTCCGCTAAAGGTGAGTATCACGTATCAAACAGTGCAGACAAGAGAAATCTTACATCTCAAACATATTCTCACATTTTGGTCTTCTGTCATCATTCTGTGTTACATTTCAATGCGGGCATTTGTTCTTTCATTTAGTTATATATTTTATGGTAAAGAGGGGGCTTATATGATATGATATGACAATTATTATAATCCACAGGTGAAGCCAGTTCTAAGCTGGTGCTCCTGATCAGTGATCAAGTTTTTTTCTTGTCTCTGCATCAAAAGATTGCAGAAGCCACCACATGGTCATAAAAATGTCCCAAGCAGTGTCCTGCTCACACTAAAAGACCTTACTGTCGTCAGCAGTAGGAGATGACTTTGGTCTTTCTTGCATCGGAATCCCAGTGTCCAGACGGAATATTTATTGATGCAGTTTGGTGTTAGTCTATAACTAACCTTCTTGTTTTGTTTGCACCAATGTTTAAGTGGTTCAAGACAAGGTGACACAAGTTTATTACTTGTACATTTCATGTACAAGACAATTCAAAGGGTTTTATAAGAAACTATATTTAAATCAACAAAGCCTGAGGCCTTGGCAAACTGGAGGTCTGGAGGATCAGGACAGGAACCATTAGTCCATGCTGGGTTGGGTTGAAAGTCCTGAAAAAGTTGTAATAATAACAATAATCGTAATAACAATAACAATAATAATAATAATAATAATAATAATAATAATAATAATTATATCATTATTATTATTATTATTATTATTATTATTATTATTATTATTATTATTATTATTATTATAGCAGTAATATTGCATATGAAGGGATATTTAAAGTCTTTCAGGAAGTTAATTTTAAAATAGTTTCACAACTGTTTGATTTTTTTTTTGTTTGTTTGTTTGATTTGGTTTTTTGCTTTTGTTTTTGGTGCATTTTTGGGACCAATGTGCATCTTCACGTCTGAGAGACCTCTCTAAAGGTGGATCTCCATTACACGTTTTCTCAATAAAAGGAAAGCAAAAATCTGAATTTGTGACAAAGATCCTGCTACAGGGGGCTGGTGTTTTATTTTCCTGGTGAAGCCGTCCTCGGTCCTGCCTACAAAACTGCTCCATGTCCGAGCGGGAAAATTCCTCTCCATCCTTACTTACATTCATATCTTACTTTTTCAAAGCTATCATCACTTTCATAGAACATCTATTTAATATTCTCTTTCTGCAAATGTACTAATTATTATTTAATTTTTTATTTATTCAAATGTGTCCAAACAGCTGATAACTGGTCTGTAACTGGAGACACATTTCTGCTTCAGCTTTAAATTTAGTTTCAAAATCTAAACATCACAGAAACCACATAAATAAAACACCACATTTCACAAAAACAACAAACAAAGCAAGAACTCCCATATTTAAAAATGATTACGAGCGACTTGCATTTAAAAGTAAGAAACTCCAACTAGCTGCAAAACTTTTCATCTTTTTAAATGTTGTGCTCCCAAAAATGACTTGGGTAAACAGATCCTGTTTACGTGTTCAGCAATCTGCCCTACTTTAATATCATAGAGCGAAAGCTGATTTATTTTCTCCTTTTAAAATCAGGCCTGTGTAAGGCGCTCTCAGCTTAATTTTGCCCTCTTTATTCTTGGTTGGTTTCTAAAAAAAAAACAAAACAAAATAAACATTTCATTGAATAAATAAATAAATAAATGTACAATGCAAAGATGAAAGAGTCGACCAAATAAGGTGCCAAGGAATCGACAGTGACCGTTAACAGCCGCCGAGAAGCTGCTGGTGTTTCATGTGGTCAGCATCAAAACCTTACACCTTTGACCTTTGGGTCCCTTTGATGCTCCAGCTGCCTTGTTTCTGCAGACCATCAAAAGAAATTCCTGAATGGACAGCAGTTATTTTGGGTCTTAAAAAAGTCGAATGCATAAAAGGCATAAAACAAAATGAGCCAGGAAAGTTAATATATAGTATCCCAAAATCCAATTTAAAATAAATGAATAATGATTTCATTCATTCATTCATTCATTCATTCATTCATTCATTCATTCATTCATTCATTCATTCATTCATTCATTCATTCATTCATTCATTCATTCATTCATTCATTCATTCTCCTTTCATTGTTTAAAGGATTCCTTTGGGGTTTTATATCAACTAAGCCTTTTTTCATTCAAACACAGATGGTTCCTGAATTTACACTTTTTTCCAGAGTGTCAGCAGTATCTGAACGATGAAATGTCAGTTTGGCCAACAGTGGAGCTCCTTTTTTTAGACATGGGTTTTAATGCTGCTTTCATAGCCACTTGTTTCGGGGGTGGCACAGAAAACTTCTCTCCGTTCCACCTATCTTCTGCAGGGGAGAATTAACTGAGAAATGTCCTGCACCTCTGGTGCAACATGCAAATGTATTTTGGACACAAATTACTCTCAATAATCTTTGAAGCTTGTTATTACAGTTTGAGAAATCTGAGGGTGTCTTCTCTAAGACCTCACACTTCCTCACACCACACTGACAGAAGTATAGCATGGTAGCAGTTTCCTCCCCCCGTGTCTGCAGTTCAGCCATGGTCAGTTCACACAGATTCTTTTGGATCCAATCTCACAGAGTCATGCTTTAAACTCAGAAGTTAGATTGTCTAGAGGGGGCATAAAGGAAGAAAGCGCCGCGTATCGTATGGCAGCTTCCCAGTTCAAACTCCAGCGGGGGGCCTTTTGTGTGGGGGTTGTGTTCTTGTGCTTGTGTGGCTTTTCTCCAGGTCCTATTTCTTCCTTGTATAGAGCAAATAGATTCTAGGTAAATGTTTAACTTGGAGTTTAAATTGACCATAGGCATGAGTATGAATGCTCTTAGTTTTAAATTCAGCTGAACGATGATTTGGTTACTTCTAGGAAGTGTTTCCTGTTGGCAAAATCTAGCGTATTATAACTTTGGACTCCTGCCCCAGTTGTCTCCTATTCTCGCTGTGTGGTACAATGCCATATAAACAATGATGAAAGTAGCTCACAGAGCTACAGTGCACATCATAGGAGAGGCAACTAAGGGATTCAAGAAAGTAATGGTGGAGGAGAGAATATGAGAGTCACTGACTAAGAGACCAACTATCTTGGACAGTTCCCCTCCAAGCCTATAGAGGAGCCGTTGAGCTGAAATTGCCTTAGCAACATTAAGATCATTTGTCATATCAGTCATTAAAAGTGGAATTTGTGTATGTTTTTCAAACAATCATAGTTCAACCCTCAATAGTTCAATAATCGCAAGCTGCAAAACATAGTATCTGCAAGTGAAAATAGAGACCATTGGTTTTGAGAAATCTGACAAATGTAAAATGCAATGCATTGCTACTAAGAAAAGTGAAGTGTGCATCTATTTGGAGCGACTAAAAACAGCAGCAGTGCTGGTGGCGTGATCTGCACTAATTTGCTTGAATAATATTGTACTTGCACAGCAGCTCAGCATGGCTGGCTGGGATATAATAAGACTGAAATTACTTTGCATTGTTTCCGATGTCTTATCACCTCCTCTGCAGCCGTGTCTAACTGTGCTGCATTTGTTGACCGAGGGACGTGAATGCTTCGGTTATGATAGTTACTTCGTGCTTAAGGTGAAAAAAACCTTGTTTTTTTTCCAGTTTTTTTCAGCTTTTACTTAGCCTGAATCCTGCACAAATGAAATAAACTTACCAGCCCACTGTGTCTTTCCTGCATTATCTTCACCAGGATACAGTGAGTATGTGAAATTAATGAATGATAATAATTCCTCTGTTGTAAGTCACTGCATAAACCCATCGGCTAAAAGCAATGTAATGTAAAAAGGCAATGTAACTAGGTATTTGTAATAAGAAACTGGGACATGTATGTGTGCCTATCTTTCTGCACAATATGCAACCGTATTGCACCAGCATGAATGGGTACAACATATCTTTTGTTGGTAATAAAACATTTACTAAGACGCTGGGTAGTCTTAAATGGGATCTGGCGCCAACAGTAGCAGCAGAAACAACATTTCACCAACATTGTTGCTTTCACAATCACACTCTGTATAAAGATCCGTTTGAGTTTCTAAAGTGTGAATGAAGGTTTGGCATGATGTGAACTCACAGTGACAGACATGTTTTCCATCATTACAGCTGGGCATGCAATTTTCCTTATTTTAGACTGGTCTTAAATTAGCATGTACGCTGGCATGGGAATCTGCATGTGTGCAACTGGCACAAACAAGGAAACATGAAAGCAGCGAAACTAAATCCTCATATGTTTTCCTGTAACTGGGAGCACATGGCCCGGTGCGTGTCCCCTGGATTGAGTGTCGTAGTAATCAGAGGAGGTTGGCCTGTGTTCATGTGAGCCAGACAGGTGGGGCAGGGGTGTCAGCGCCGCTTTTACCCGTGCAGCTACAGAGCATGCTCCCCGCTCCGCCTCAGGTTACGAACACGCTCAGTTTAGCACAAACGATGTCGGGGAACTGGCTTACAGATGGTGAGGATTTATGCACAGAGATAAAAAGAATCAGGTGTCTCTCAAGGACACTTCACTCTGCTATATGTGACACTATGATGACCCCAGAAAAAGAGTCAGAAAGTGCACGGGCAGGAAACCCAGAGAGGAGCACAGGGACAACACCAATATGTCGACTAAGCAGAGATGGATGGCATCCCATTGCTGGTCGACTTAGATGAAGAAAGGAAACAAACATACTGACAGCCAGCTCGAACCTTGAAGATGCATCAGCAGTACTCTTTAAATCTGTAAAGTCAAAGGCAATAAATCATTGTGTCAGAAATGGTGTTTACTGCTTAAGATTACAGGGAGGACATTCCTTCTGTCACGCAGGAACCCAGAAAAAGCGAGCTCTTTTACCATTAAATATATATTTTACTTTTATCTTTGATCTTATCAAATTCCACCAACTTTTCACCTTTAAAATCGCTTTTGTGACAAAACACTTTTTTATCAAAAGTGTACTGAATGAGAGCTGATCGTCCAAATTCCCTCGTGCCCCCTCTGCCCCCCTCTTTGGGTTATCTTTCCATCCTTAGCTGGTTATCACTTTAAGCTTGGCACCAATCATTCTAGTTTACACCAGATTATCTCTCGCTTGTGTCTAGATTTGGGGTTTGAATGGCCTGGAACCTGTCCCAGCCGTCATCGTTCATTCGGCACAGAGTTGCACCCTGGACCGCTCATTATCCATAATAAACATTAAGTAGTATCAGTTATGCCTACACAACCACAAGATATATAGTCTTATACATTACAACTACACTAAGGGGGTGCTGAGGACAGCAAAGTCTGGACACAGTTTATCATCCTAATTTACGTCAAAATCAGTGAATTTCACCGGTCATGTTATCGCTGCATCTGTCACCTGGATGTCAGCTTGACTTTTATCAATATATTAGTGGAGGTAAAGTACCAAACCATACTTGGAGGAAACAAAAATAATAAAGCTTTTTAGAGAAATACTGAACTTGGTCCAGCCTATAGCAGGTGTTGTTGTAATATGTGTCCCTTTAATTGATCATGGGAGCTCTATGCGTTTGCTGTTTCTTCTGTTATTGCCGTAAGAAGCGTTTCCTTTAGATCGAGACTGGCTCAAATGACTAGACACTGCAGAATGGGGGCCATGCATCCCCTTGTACATCAGGCCAAAAGGCCCTTTGTGCACCCTGCAACCTGCATGTAACAGTGGAAAGACGCCGCCATTGATCCAGAGACTATAAAACACTGGTGTTTGATAAACGGTGGCATTTTCAGCTGCTGATTAGCTAGGACCCCAGGTTTGTTGAAAACGAATCTGTCAACAGAAGAATGCGAGTTTGTAATCTCGTAAATGAGAATTGACTGGCACTGTCAACATTGATGTTGTTCCTGAGTGCTGGCGTCTGAGTGCTGAATCTGTTGACGAAGCAGCCATTATTTTAATTAAAGTTGCCCAGAAGACAGGAAGGGGAGGACATGACACAGCATGAATTACAGACAGAAGGTACAGTTTTCATCTTTCATCCTTATATGAGTCACAAAGAGGATTAATGTTGAAAATCTGATTCCTTTTTTGATGAGAGCCAGAAGGTAAGATGATGCAGTCGTGTAAAACTACAAAACAATAGCATATTTACACACTTGCATTAACAATTTAACAAAAACTAAGCCTGTTTGCAGAAGTAGTGTGTGAAAAACTTCTTCATCTTTTGCAAGTATAGTTATGCTTGGTAGTTTGGAGCGTTCAAATGTGTGGTAACACAAAGCCAAGGATGAAAGACAAAAACAATCTCAGAGAGGCGTTTGGTGCTTCCCGTCAGTCTGGAAAGGGTTCTAAGACATCTTCCTAACTATTAGGTGTCCTTTTTGTACAATAGTTACATGTGGAGAAGAGTGAATATCCCACCAAGTTCACCGCAATACTGAGAAAAAAAAATAAACAAAAACACACGAAAAGCCCAAGAGCGATTTCACAGATTCATCTACCATGATGAATATCTCCGTTTATGACTGTACAATTAGAAAAAACCACTGTATTGCAGTACGGCAGCACAGATTGTAAAGTTTCATCTCTGCAAACCAGAAACTTTGTGGTCATAAGGAGAAGCTCCATCATTGGTGAAGAGCACAAATACCACAAATACCTGCCAATATCAGCCATAGTACCTGGACACTTTGCAAACACATTTGCATATTAAGGTCTACTAGAGTCAAATGTCAGGTCATCTGTCCAGCAGCTAAAGTTAGCCACACATAATGAAAAGATAGTGTGGCTAAATCACTAAATGTTTCATGCTTTTTTCGATCATTCAGGCTATAATCATGTTACTAATAAGAGAGAAAGAAATCCACAAAAGGCCTGCATACCTGGCCCTGAGCTGCTGCCAGAGGCCAAGATATCATCTAAAGTTACAGGGACACTTTCTTGGTGTGACTGAGTGCAGAATGGTGGTCAACAGTGGGTCTCAACTTAAAATAGATGTCGGTTCCTGCTCAGATCCCCAGCAACAGCCAGGCGTTTACACGCAAACACTTCTTACAACGCCTGGTGACGACCTTTACCTTTCGGCACATAAACACATCCATGCACTACACATAATAGAAGACATCACAAACATGATAAAACTTACCATGAACATAAACACAAAACACATCCAGATTCAATTCTGGGATGAAATATGACCAAGCAGCACACATATTTGTGTACACGTGCTTTTGACGCCATGCATCTCTCACAAAAATTAATACATTTAACCCTGGAATCTAAATCCAAGTGTGTCCCTACAGTAGCGTCGTGATTATGAGTCTTAACAAGTCCAGCGCCCAGTCCTGGTGGTAGCATGCACGCATCGTGATCTGATCCCAAATACATAACTGTGGAGTGTGTTCACACCGAAATAGCTGTCGAGCGTATTCCCAGTGAGCACTCAGGATGCATTCTCAATGCGTCCCGACTGCTCGGGTGACATTCTCTGGTTTACGGGGACATTCTTTGGTGTGCTTCGATGTTCATGGCCACATTCCCACAATGGCGCAAATTCAAATCTGTCCAGGACCACATTAAAAGGGCTGCCTCCACACCTGCTGTAAAGCCGTGTATAAAACCGGATTTCTGCTGGAATGTTTTCTCACTCGTCTGATTTCCAGGAAAAAACTAATGCCTTTTAATACAGTATCCAAATTCACAGAATAAATATCAGATGTCTGAACATCTGTAGAAACACGGAACAAAGAAGCTGTGAGATGAGCAGCAGAAAATTAAATCTAGCCCTGTTTAAATGTAAAATAGCCAAAGTGGCAATATGACAGTATATACGGATGGAGCAGGATTATTATATAAGTGTATTATTGTCATTACAGGCCACACACACATTCCCACGGATGTATTACAGCAGGTACAGTGCTACGGTAAGGCTCAATACATTTTTCACTAAAGGCAGTGGCACCTCAGAGTATGTTTAATGTTTTTTGATCGTCATAGCGATTATCTTCATTGCAACCAAACTGAGAAACATTTGCACCTACTGGTCTGAACAGAGCATGGATGTCGAAAGACCTTTATAGCAAAGAAGTAGCTGCTGCAGGTGGCGTTACTTCACCTAATTAAAGCAGTCGTGCCAGTAATCAGATTCCGAATCCTTTGGGAATTCTGCACCTAATCAGTTGTCTGCATGTTGTTTTATCAGAGTTTTGGATCAGTTCAACTCAGCTAGAACCTGGATTTGGTGATTCAACAAAAAGTATCAGTTTGGATTTAAAAAAGAGAATTACGTTACTGAACAGTTTAACAGAAGAGAAAAGGAAGTCACAGTTTACTGTGACCATATGTTTTCAGGTCTTTATTTAGGACCTACAATAATAAATTGAGGAGAATTTTAAATATTAAATTTGCATCTTTAGTCATCAGCGATGAGGTGATGCTGAGTTCCTCTTTATCACAAATCCATTATTCTACGCTTCTTTTTTTTACTTTGCTCTTAAAAGGTCTGTTGCATCACTGAAATGTTTCATTGATAAATGCAGCCCTATATTACTAAAGTTTGGGACACTGAATGTATTTTTTATTTTACATGTATATGTATGTGCAAATGTTCTATAAAGGATGAGGTCTTTACCGTCTCAGCTGGCAGCTGCCTGTGATGTGACATGTTTTTGCACACAGATTAGAGAACTGAGATCTGATCGTATGTGGTCTTTGGAGACACGCAGAGATGTCCACTTGCAATCAAATCATCTATGTCACATGATCATACCAGGCTGGTTCCGCCTCACAAATTGCCCCACAACGCACAAATACTGTCAATACTATTTAAAACAAACTTGTAAACTAATCTTTAAAAGATAGTGAGACATAATGGATAATGTAATGGACACGTCAAACACGTGGCTTTGTTTCACTTTCACTAGTTTATCTCTACAAACAAGTTTCACTGTGGAAAGCATTTGCAGACAAAATTCCAACCTCAGCCTGCATGCACACACACACACACGCACAGACACACACACACACACGCACACACACACACACACACACATGCGCGCGCGTATGCACAAAGCACTCCTACGTCAGTTAAAGCAGAAATGTGACAGTCACCCTGCGGGCCTCTTAACACCTGCCAGAGTGTTGAGCCATAAATAAATAAGGTGACAAAATTACACTTACGAACACCTGCACGAAGCAACAGCCTGCAGCCGTCTGGGAGTTACCTGATATGCAACAAGTTCAACTGAGTGTGAGATTATGAAACTGGGTTTATATATTTTTTTTAAATTTTGCTCAACACTGTAAATCTCTTTAATAGAAATACAATTATATAAACGTTCCGCAACAACTACCCCCGTTTCTTGTTTTAGGGTGCAGTCCTGCCCTTCAGAAGTAACCCTGGTTCGAACCCTCCATAAAACTGCTCACTCTTTGGGTTGCACCTCGGAGGAGTGATGGAAACAGCTTTTAACCGCTGGTGTTTAACTTCGTCTTTCTTTGGAAGTCCATACAAAGGAAAGACTGCTTACTGACCACCTTCTCCAGCCTCTGCATGATGTGATGTGTCAAAAAGGCTTTTATGCAGGAATTCATGCAGGAATCACGTAAGACAGAAGGGAAGCTTGGACTGCAAACAAGATGTCTCAGGTAATTTGGGAGAGTGTTGTTTTGTGGGAAAATAAATCCCTTTGGCATGAATGCTGAGCTTTGCAACCATCCAGACATTTCAACATGTAAAAAGAGTTTGGAAGGAGAAGAGCCTAAAACACGGTAGAAAAACCAAAGACGAATGAAGTGTGTTGGGATCTTTTCCGCTGAATTCTGTGGAAGTCAGGTCTGTGTGAAATGAGTCCCCAGTCAGTCGGATGTTTACCAGATTCGACTGGAATCGACAGGGATCACTTTTTTCATGCGTAAACTGTGATCCAGTTACAGTTTAGTGTCGTGTCGACACCGGCACACCGAGGTGACAGTCCTGCATGTGTCCGTGAGAGAAGCATCAATCGCTTTCATCAACAAGCTGTTGTTTATGAAATGTATTATAGCAGCCTTTCCTGCTTCGTACTGCAGGGTGCAAAAGTCAAAGGGCACATTAAAAATCTGTCATATTTTATTGGAATCAAGAGAAAACAAGACAAACGTTTGAGTATATTTAAGTATTTAAAAATGTATGAGTTTGAAAAGGAAAAATAAATATTTCACATTCCAAACAGGCAATATGACGTTTTAACTGTAGTTTTAGTTTTAGTCTTCAACTGAAGCAGCGCTCAGATGACGCTCACGCCCAGTTACTCCGCTCATCGGGGGTTGTTCAGAAGCAAACAGCCACAACTGTTCCTGTATAACTAGGAAAAAGAACATTCCTTACAGAAGCACTGGAACAGGGGTAAACATGACACCCAGGCTGAATGAATATTTCTGAGCCTCAACTCATGGATACGGCGAGGTTTCTTCCCTCATGCTCCTCCATCCTTTTCCCTCACATGTCTGTATCCCTTTGTTTCATGGGTCTAGCTTATATTTTTTGGCTCCTCTCTTTATCGCTGACATCACGTCTGCCCAAACTGTGTTCCTGGTTGATCAGATAAGAGACTGAGTTTGCCAGCAGCCGCACCTCCTTCTGAATGACAACATTTTTAATCTCCTCCTCCATCTTCTCTGGCTTTTCATCCCTCTCTTCACTTCTGTTGGTCTTCACTGCGTGCATGTGACATACTCACTTTTAGAAGCAAATCTAATCACGTGAAGTTGATTGTTATTGAAGGAGACAGTGGCTGTCTTGCCTTTGATGGTGTGTTTGTTCACGAGCGAGCAGACAGTGATGGGTATTCTCATGTGTGAGACCAGCGGCCTAATGGAGGGAAAACAAATGCATCACACACAGGACTGCAACACATTTACAACAATGCCATTATTATCTTTCTATTAAGTTAACATTTTATTTCAGCTAATAGTATTTTTGAAATCATATTCTAAGCTGAGAACATGCCAAAAAGCAGCGGAGTGGGTATGATATTCCTTATTTTCCTTATTTTCTCAAAAATAATCATAGGATTAGATGCTCTTTTGCTTCACCTCAGACACCTCACTCTCTTTTCACTTCTCACGCTCTCTGTTTCCAAACTTTGTGCCCTACTTTTTTCAGCCCTTTGAAAAACTGTCTTTGGCGAGGGTTGGATAAGAGGGGTGGGGGGTGGAGGGGTGGCGCGACGGGCTGAGGAAGCGAGTGAAGACTTGCCCCCTTTATCTCCCTAGCCAGACCTCCATCGTGTCTGACTCTACATCTCTGTTTCCATTTTCTTCTTTCTCCCTCTCTCATGTTTTAAGATCACTCGACACAAATTTTTACATCCAAAGAAACAGATGAAAAGAAAACTGTTTTATGTGTGAGGCTGCTTTAAAAATATGATGAAACAGCCTAAAGACAAACAGCCTCTTTGATGCTGAGTTGGAAAATGTGGAATTTTTAGACACTCAAAAATAAAAATGTAACACCTGACATTGATTATGCAAATGAAAATGAAACATTTGATTATTTGTCATAAGAAGATGGGAGTTCTCAATCAGATGACGATAAAAACGGTCTATTGTTCACACCCACGTACATTTTTTAAGCAGAGTTGCTTTCCTTTGCTGATTGAAAGAACCACAGAAAGCTTTTTTTTTTCATTTTAAATTCTGAGTTTAACTTTTATTCAAAAGAATATATGATTCCTTATTAGAAGCATTGTGTACCAACAAAAACCAACTAAAGTAAGTTCTTTGTACAATGGTGAGATTAATTTCCACTTTTTTAAGATTTAAAAATGATTATTTTGAACCACATTTCAAAAGCAATGTCTAACTGTGATTAGTCAGTGTTTAGTGATTTGTTTTTCATTTATTATTACCTTATTTCAGTGACCATTGTGGGTTTTTCATTCTTTAATGGAAGGGTACAAGCACATTTGTCCACATTTCTCCCTGCATAGTCAGCATATGGTGTATTTTTATAAATATATACATTTTTCTAATTTTCATATAAATCTATACTCAATAATAATGAATCATTATGTTTCTTGTTCGCTTCGTCTATTGTTCTCTATTCCTCTAATTTAATAAGACCCACACGAAAGTTCACCAGAAAAACCAAATATCTCCTTCAGAAAGAAGGTGAAACTCACTAAAAAAAACCCACATGATTGGAGTAGCTGTAAACAGATGGACATGATGATCACATGGTCATTGTGCGATGTATCACCTACACATCAGAGCGCCGCAATCCATCAGGACACTCATTCAGGAACAAAGCAAACTGTAAATAAAATAGAGAGCAGGAAATTGGAATGACAGTGAAACTGCCGGCTGCTGCTGCCGAGGATGACATTTCTGAGTGGATTAGTGACATTGTATGGTATGCAATCATCTACGATAAAATTGCTGAAACCCTTTACCAAAGAGGCATTTATGAGGCAAAATATGAAAGAGGCGCAGCCACCTGGCTTCCACTCAGAATCGACTGACTACAGGCTCTTAAGTATCCTGTGTGAGTCTGAATGGTAGCTAGTGTCAATGGGATTTAAATGAATGTCCCATTTTCTCTCTTCTGCAGCACATTTTAAAATCACACAGAAGTTGTTTCATGATATATATACATTATCAAAAACAGGTAGCCAATGATCACTGCCACTGACAAGAACCCAGGTAATAATTCACATGATTAACCAACGGGAGAGATGTGGCAGTGACACACTTGACAATTAGAGCTGTGACAATTTCAGTCCTCCTATATGTTAGAGTTGGAATGGGATGAGCTTTGGATTAATGGGCAAAGCTGTAGAAGGCTAATGGAGTCGACGTTTCTATGATTGTTTTATTCAGCAGCCCACAAGACTCAACAGAATGTTGGCACATTAAGCATTAATGTCTGAACTCACTTCTGGAATATTTTGGCCTTTTTTGAACAATGGAAGAACAGTGTTGCTGGTGGTCTACAAATGATCATTTCTTTAATGCAATCTTGTGGTGTCTGATGTTGTTTCCTAAATGCTGTTAGTATGTTCCCAGTAATGCTGTGGCTTCAATAATTCCTAAGTAGAAGAGGTTCGAGACTGTCAGTTCTCTTTGTAAAGATGTGCAAACTAAACAGCAGAACAAAAATGTGTTTGGTCCGTGTGGAGACCAAGAAACCAAATACAGGAGTCCTCTGCAAGAAAAGAAGTCCTGCTTTAAGAACAACCGCCTGAGTAAGACTTCATCAGACAGGCTATTATGGTTCAACAGCTAACTGGAAGCTGGACGCTCACTCATACTATCAGGGAGACCTGAGGTTACAAAAACAACCAGGAGTTTTCTTCCATGGTATTTTCCTTGAGTTCCACATTAAGAAAAATATTGATTTGCATATTTGTCAGCAGTTATCAAGACATGAACCAACTGTTGATCAGAGCATTGTGCTTATAGTTCTTTTGAGTTCCTGTTGCTGCACTGAGTACTGACTAAGCCAGCAGTGGTGCTGTAACATCAAACTTAAAAGATGTAAAAGGAGAGGCCGAAGTTGCTGCAGAACAAATCTCATGTCTCCAAACAGTAAACAACAAGCCTCTTCTTTGAAAAATAAAGTAATACCTAAATAAATTTGTTAAGCTTGCACATCGCGAATTTAATTTCTTCTGCTCCTCAGAAGACAATTGTGGCATATTAAATGTGGCCAAATCAATTGGGGACCAACATCCCAAGGTTTTAAACACAGTAGCAGTATTGGGGAGTAAGGCTCCCCTGCTATTGGCTGAGAGCACAGTGTACAAGTGGGATGAAGTGCATGAATTTCACCTACGTGCCTGGCTACGGGCAAGCTTGAGGAAAAGTATTGTCATGGAAGCCGCTTTCCTTAAATCCACCAGTTCGAGTCTTTGCTGCCTGTGCTGCAGTCCTGACTTTGGCTTCAGCAGCTGCAGTAGCTCAGGCCCACATCAGGGCCTGGATAACAATGCTGCACAGTAATACGTGGCTCTACTTGTCGTTGCTCCCCAAGCAGGTCAGGAAGGGTTTGTTCCCATCACGGTCCCATCCGTGGGCTCTTTGGTCCAGCTTTCCGCAGGGCTTTGTTTCACTGTTAGCAGCCAACTAAGGAAGCACAGGTGTTAAGGAAGCGCACTTGGAGCTGTGCCATAATGTGCAACATAGATGGTTTGTGGGGAACATCCATCTGGAAGTGAAAGAAAAGTTTCTCCACAAACAGCTTGTGCCTCCCTCCACGGAGTATTTAGCAGCTGTGCTTGTACTTGCACATGTTGTCCACACAGTTACCACTGGACAAATTCAATCTGTCAGCTTCTGAGTCCAGTTTTTCATAGTAAGGTCATTAATCCCTCGTCATTGTCTGAGAGGGCTCATTCACTGCCTATTGATGACCTGCCTCACTCTCACCTGGCTGCTGGGGCGGCTGGCCAATAGAGGGCGCTACGCACCACCACCACTACGTACAACAGAAACCTTCATTCGTAGGAATAACTAGTTTTGCACAAAATGTCGAATGTTTGCATCTAAAATACAAATGTACTCAGTAGTATGTGTAATATATATATATATATATATATATATATATATATATATATATATATAAATATATAAAATAATCCTAACTGTTTCAAATGTGCATGTCCACTGCCTGCATGTCTAAAGTCCAGCTCTGGGGCGGTGGCAAGATTGGCCTATGGAGGCGGGTTTTTTAGCACATTCGCCAACAGCAGACTCATATTGCTAAAGTATGGTGCAAATTTATCCTATAATCGTCATCAAAATAACTCAATGATGGGCAATTATTTTATTACCCCAATAGCCCAAACACTGAGACCAATAAACAGGCGTCATTTTTCTACATCAAGCTAGCGAAATGACAACCCCGATAACACCGAGTCCGAACTGCGTCAGATCTCTCTTATGAGCGCACACAAGCCGGTTCTCAAGAGCCAGTCCACTGCATGTTTCACATGTTTCCCTGCTTCAACTGTAGAGCTAGAACAATTATTTTGTAAAGAAATCAATATCTCTGATTTGCCATTTGTAAGCCGTTCTATTACTCGTCACCCTGCTTCAAAAACCCAACAATAGCCACAACTCTGACAGGCTGGTGGGAACTCTACCAAATGGCCAACGCCACAGTATCACCAAGTAAATACACTAGAAATAATCCAGACATCCTGATAAACAGGAAACCATTAAATCTGTCATCATGGATCACTAAGGGCATCATACACCTTAAAGATATCTGTGAAAAAAACACTCTGGTGTCTTTCTCTCACCTTGTACAGAAGTATCACATTGGAGGAAACCAATTTCTACAATATCTTCATATCAAATCTGCTGTTCACCCAACCTTAACCTTCCCTCCCATTGGCCTCGTGTGGGCACAATGAGACAAACTCATCATACCCCCCCCCCCCCCCCCAACAAAAAAAAAGAAGAAAAACCCACTATTTTTGTGTTTAAATGCACTTCAAGGATGGTCCAGAGCATGTTGTCAGTGCTGAGGAGTTAAATTGTGTAAGAAATAAAGAGTGACGATTTTGTTGCTCTCTCAGCAGACAAGACAACTAACATTTCCAGCTACTGTCAACTGGTGCTCGTCCTGCACTACACTACTGGCAACAGCAATGTGCAGGAGTATTATTTTGAGTTTATTAATGTCTGGAACACATCTGCTGATACCATCACCCCAGCGCTCATGGAGAGCGCTCCTCCCAGAGGAACAGAAGGTCAAGCTTATTGTCCAGGCTTATGACAGCGCCAATGTAATGAGGAGGACCACCAGTGGAGTGCAGTGCAAAATTATAGACGTGTATGAAAATTTGCATTACATTACATCAGCTGAACCTCATCATGCAGCAGGCACCATCCAACATTCAAGATTGGCACTTTTTTTTTTTTGACCTTGCTGGATTTTCTGCCTACTTCTCTGGGTCACTAAAGAAAATAGTTGTTCTTGACTAAGTGGTTTCGCATAGACTGCCCAGAACCTCCACAACACGAGGCAAACTTTGACGTTCAAACTGGGAGAGAGGCTGAGGGGTTTGTGAGGATGCTGGAAGATGAGCCTTTCTGTTTTTCTTCTAGCACTGTTCCACAGAATCATGCCTTATGTGGACATTTTGTTCAACCACCTACAGAAGAGTAGCATGGACCCTGTCAGGTGTTTGATACCATCCTGGTGCATGCAGATCAGCGCTGTGCCTTCACTCAGCATCTCGCCAGTGCAACACTGCGGCATGG
>CM026198.1:33438683-33441183 GCA_014839995.1 Xenentodon cancila | reverse complement strand
CCTGACGTCTGCATCTTCCTGTGCATCCAACCAACTAACTGCAAAACCTTTGTCACCACATCAAGAAATCTCTGTTTGCTCTTCCTCTTTTTCTCTGGCCTGGCAGCTTCGTCTCCTGCATCCTTCTACCAACGTATTCAATAGCTCTCCTCTTCATGTGTCCAAACCATCTCAGACTCATCACCTCTCATAATGCCGAAGGTACAAAGAAATCCTGTTTCCCACCATCCATAAGGAATTAGGACAGTACGACTATGACTACGTGATGATAATTATTGTACGTATTTGTTACAACAAATTCATTTTTAAATATGCATAGTAACGCAGAGATAGAGTACAAAAGTTTTTCTTTCAATCATCTATGTAAAGCAGTTACAGTAATGTGTATAACTCTTTCAAAGTTATACACATTACTGTTTTGTGCTTCTTGTGCAGCCTGTTAAAAGTTTTAAATTACTGTTAAAAGCCTACACTGCTCATTTCTGAGGTACAGTGAATGCACCACGGTGGGTAGAGAAAAACATGTGGTATTTTAAGAGAATTAGAAATATTAACAAGCACTTTTTGACTCAGAACTGTTGTGTCTACTGCGTCTTGAGTGTGTGTATGCACCTTCTAATGAATCAGTTTTTGCATAAATATTTCATCTGCATCATGCCGTTTAATGGCATGTATTTACAGAGGCAACAACTTTGTTGTTGTGTTCACTGAAACTTTGTAGTATGCAAACGAAGGGTAGCGAATCTTTGCACAAGTTGGTTTAGTCAACAGTTGATAGAGACCCTTGAAATAACCCGTCCCCCCGGTTTCATGGCACCTTCGTGCAGTCTTGTCTATTTTCTCCCTCACATGTAGCACATTGTTGTAAACAAAGGCCTGACAGTTTATTAGGCTGCTTTGTCATGCTGTAGCTCACTCTGGTCTCTTTTCCTGTTTAGGTTGTTGCTCGGCTGAGCAGAAGGCAGTTTTACTACAGGAAGTGAGACAAAAGTTGGTGTGTATGTTTTTCTTTAACCACAGCGTGACAGAAAGCTGAGTTCACCGCAACCAAGAGGGAAGGGGGAAGCAGGAAGCTGCCGTTGGGTTTATTTTCATTGTATTTTCACCAATTCATTATCACTCCCACCTTCTCTTTGGAGGCCAGCTAGATATTTATGAGCACGTATTCATTTTAGAGTGCTTCTGGATCACATATCTATTTTCATACATTTATTTATTTTCCATAACCACTTCATTCATATTTAGAGTCACGGAGTTCTGCGGGAGCACATCTCAGCTGGAGTACACTGTCGACAGTCTATCAGAAGAAGCATTTATCCGGTTTTTAATACAACACGCATCGTTTTTGTTTTATCATTTGCATTAATAGCAATTATAAGCAATAAGGTAATTAAAGAGTATAATCTGTGGCTTTACTATCCAGCTTTTAAAGCTTTAGTAATTAATTTTCTTGAAAAATTGTCTCAGTCATTCAAAAGGCAACTAACCATTGATCTGCTTTCTCCCTTGACAATGAAACAAAAACCTCCCAAAAACTTAAGTATGATTATAGATTTATGAACTACTTGTCAACACAATCCTGTAGCGAGCCAGTGGCCTTTCCTTTTACAAAAATAAATAAATAAATGAACAAGGAAAAAAAGTGATCGGCTTTATATATGGTGACGAAACCACTGATGGATCATTGGAATCATGGAAACTGGACGCAGCAGTGACCCGTGTGGCGGTGAAACCTCTGCTGGCCACTCGGACATCCGAGATCTGGGATCTTACGGAGCTGCCGCTGTTGCTCCACGCTAGGACGGATTAGCGTCAGCGGCGTTTACCCAGCATCATCCTCCACGGCCCAGTTTGGAGGACCTGTTGGAAAGGTCACGCCGAGGTGAGTGCCGGGCCGGACAGTCGCTTCACCTGAACAGCTGAAAATGTCAATTTATGCACAGGAAAGGGGTTATCCGCCTGTCTTAGTCGCGTTGATTACTTCCTGATTTGTAGTTAAGTTATGTTTCGTAGATTAGTTATCAGCAGTTTGCAAAAACAATATGATGGTTGTCAGAATGTGGAGAATCTTCGTTTAACACAACATACTTCTGTGAGTTTACTGCTTTAATGTAACTGTTTGTCATTCAGTGAAAAGCAGCTATTATTCTAACAGTTCCAACTCAAGACTAAAACCCTTTTATTAAAAATACAACATTTAAAATGCATTTGAAAATCCTGAACCTTTACTCACGTTTGAGTACAGCTTATTAGACACTCTTACGTTAATAATAATAATAATAATCTTGCGCTAGAGTGTTTATAAATGAAAAAAAATTTTTTAAAAAATTAAAAAATGTCATATAATGTTAGTTATAAAACTGACATAAATTACATTAACAGCTTACTAATATTTGTAGCTGCATCATGTCTGAATGGAAATATTTTGGAAATATTCATAGTTACTGAACCATTTGAAATAAACTCCTTCATGCTGGAGACTCACTATTTAAACTTCAAT
>CM026198.1:33423683-33436183 GCA_014839995.1 Xenentodon cancila | reverse complement strand
AATCATAGAAAGGAAGTAAAAGTATTCCGACGTGAGTCAATTACCTCAGTTCAAGTTTAACGGTTGAAGGACTTTCCCGCTTTTTTTCTAGCTCACATGACAGCAGCATGTCTGACGTTGCTCTGCATTGTGTTTTTGCTGCAAACAAGGAAGGAAACGCCCTGTATTGTCTACAGATGACAGTGCGGTTGTGATGTGTTGCACATTGGCTGCTGCATCCTGTATAGTCAGACGACGGAGTTAAGACTTGCACGAGTGCGTCTCAGCATGCAGCATCGCTGCAACTTCAATTACTTTTTTTTTTTCACCAAGATAAATGAAACAAACAATACATGTTTAATTTTAATTTTTTTTTTGTAATTGCAGAAAGGGTTTTGACTGGAGCCATGCTATTGGAGAAAACAGGCAGATAAATATTTTACTTTGAAGATTAACAAGAAAAAATGTGTCAGCCTATGAATTAACTGGTCCTTTTTATTCATCTGCACAGACATGTCAACAAATCTTCATCTACTTCATAATATATAAGCATCACACAAATGATTATAATTATTGTGTCCTTTAAACATTTCTCAGTGATGGTGTGAGAAGATGGTGTGAGATGGTGTGACCATGACATACAATCAAGATAACTTGATCTGCATAAGGTTATAAGGGGATACAAAGCATCCATCAATGCATATTGCACAAATTGTCTATGCATGAGGACCTTTTATTACACTGTAAAATTATAACAGTTAATCCTGTAATGTTTTGTGCCTTCACATGAGTTTAATATATGCACACTAGAGATGTTGCTGTCTTCAGCCATTTATTCCTCTACCCCGTTTAACAAACTCTCACTGCCTCTGGTGCGGGCGCCCCACGACTGTGAATGAGTGGTACTACAAGTAATGTTAAAGGACATCAGGAAATATCCAAGACTACAACATCTTTATTTTATTTTATTTATTAACTAAATCTGAAACATAAGGCTAAGACTCTTGCAGAAAGTCACAAAACATGTACACAACTGGTGCAAAAAACAATAAATTATAATGTCACTGGGTAAATGTCCAACATAGGATTAATAAACTGTGACCCTTAGCCAATCTTGTGTATTGTATTGTAATGTAACAATGATTAGTTATATTTATCATTAGGGAAACACAGTGGACCTTTTTTTTCTTTTTTCACAGTTTAGCTTTAAAATGAAGTGTGGAGCTTGCAACACTTTGACAACATTTCAACAGCAAAGGTCTTTTGTTTAGGTGTTTCTTCATAAGTCAAGAATTGCCCTCAATCACACAACCTGATCTAGTAGTCAGTGGAAAACTGTCTCACGGGTCATTTCTGACACTGCTTTCTGTTGGCACTTGGACTGGTGATTGCTCTTGCACACCGGTGGTTTCAGTGACCAGTTCTGGATCAGCTGAAGAAAGGTGATCTTTTGTGTTCATGAGACGGCGCTGGTTGCCACGGTAGGTTTGGCCCTCACTGGTGTAGATCAAGTATGAGCGATCAGTGCTTGCTGGTTCAACGGCGGGTTTCCACAGCCTATTCTCCTGCTGGCCTCCCTGCTGCATGACAGGTAACGCCTTAACACCTCAGTCATAATGCAGTTTTTGACCAGCTTGGCTCTTTTGCCTTGACGTGTGCGTAGCATTCCAGTGTACTGTGCAGGGTTTCAGGTGCTGTTTTGTGGCAGGGAGTATAGAGCTTAGTCGTTGGCTCATGAGGAGCGGTGCTGGTGACTTAAACCTGTCGACTGATGTGTTCCTGGGTTACAACAGTGAAAGATACAGATCCATTCCCTGTGCATGGGCTTTATCCAGGATGGATTTAACTCTCCTCGCTGTCCTTTCAGCCAGCCCATTACTTTGTGGGTAATAGGGGCTTGATGTGACATGTTTAAAGTCCTAGGAAGCTGCAAAGGCTTTGAACTCTTGCAAATTGTACTGAGGCCAACTGTCAGAGATACGCTTCACACTATGCCTGGCAAACAGGGCTTTCCGCTTTCTTACGACTGATCGTGTTGTGGTTGAGTGTAACCTTGCCAGCTCAAAGTAACGGCTGTAGTGGTCTACAGCTACTAGATAGTCCTCTCCATTCTATGTGAATAAGTCAGTTGTGATGGTCTGCCATGGCCTTTCTGGGATCTGATGAGCATTTAAGGGTTCCTTTGGGTTAAAGGGAAGGCACTCCTGGTAGATAGAGCAGTTTTTCTGTGGCGGGGATGTCATTCCATATGCCAGGCCAAAAAGGGATGTCTCTTGCTCTTTGTTTGCTTCTTTCAATGCCTACATACCATGTCTGAATGCTGTCCAGCATATAATTTCTTAAGACTGAAGGTATTACAAGCTTGTCCCCTTTCAACAATATGCCATCACAATGCATTTTTTCTTCTATCTTGACTGCAATGTTGCTTTAGCAGGGTAAGCTGAGGGTTTTTGCCAGTTGCAACTTTTATTTCGGTGAACTTTCTGTCACTCACTGGCAGGTTGTTCATGACAGAGTAGACTTGCTCTTCCAGGCCGTCACTCAGTGTGCTGTCTGGCTAAGCTGGATCTCAATGTTGTATCTCTGTAGCTACAGGATCATACACTGTAGGCATGCTGGGGCACTCAAGATTGATTTGTGCAGTATGGACTAGAGAGGTTTGTGATCCAACTCAACTGTGACTTTACTGACATAAATGTATGCAGCCAAACAATACAGCAAAATGGTCCTTTTCTGTTTGTGCATAATTTACCTCTGTGAGTGTGAGTGACTTAAAAGTGTGTGCCACTGGTTAAGCATAGGGCAAATTGGCAAGGTGATTTGCCATACCTAGGACTTTCTCTAGGTATGGAGGCATATCTTTGATTGCCTGGATTTTCTTTGGGTTTGGCTGAATTCAATCATGTGAGCCTATGCCCAAAATAATTGACTTCAGTTGCACACATTATACTTATTTCTGGGTTCAAGGTAACCCCCAACTTCTCTGTGTGCACTCCAACATGGCACAAAGGTTGGTGTTATGCTGCTCTTTGGTTTTGCCGTACACCAATATTACATCCACTATTGCTACCATGCCACTAAGCCCTTTATATCACTCAGCAATTTTTCCTGGGCGGATATAATTTATTATTTATTGAGATTTTGTAGATGAAGGGCACTCTTAGCTTTCATGTCAGGGTTTTTCTGCTACTGCTAACCTGTTTACCCATTCTGCGGGCTCAGTCACTTTGGTAATGACGCACTCTTTTTCCATGGCATCCAGTTTTTTGTTTCAGTCTCGCAGAAGGAATCCTGCATGGTGGTTATATGACAGGGACAGCTATATAGATGCTGCATTCTCCTGGAAACTTTCCTGTGCCTTTAAACAATGCAAACAAAGCAAATTCCTCCATGATGTTGGTGCATTCAGCTGATGAGACGATCTTCACCAGGTTTAAGTCAAGGCATGCTCCTAGCCTAAAGATGGGAGGAGCTGTCGTTTCAATAATGTCAAAAACAACGTTTTTGCTGCACATGAGCGGCATGCTTTAGCAAAATGGTTCAGTTCATTCAATTTTTTTACATTTACGTCCTTTAGCGGGGCATGTACCTTTGTCAGATAGTGTGTGCCGCCATGTCTGTTTGCAGACGAGAATGTCAACCCACCATTATTTTAACTGGTCCTCTGTAAAATGATGTGAAAGTCAGGGGGCATGTGCTGGGCGGCCCCGGTGGGCCCTCTAGGTGCCTGGCTGCCTGGCTGCCTGGTCCACGTTCCTACTGGGACTGGTCCTGCGGTGGAGATGTCTGGGGACTCGGCCCGCCTCTGGGGGGGCTTCTGATGGGGTGGTGTGGTGGAAGGTCGCTGTCTAGGCGTGCCGTGATGTGTTGGCAGGCTCTGTTTGCCTGGCCCTGCGCCGCCTCTGGGTGTCAGCTGTGTCTCCCCCTGTGCTTCTGCTGTTGGCTGTGTGTGGTGGCGGGCTGGGGGTGGTGGCTGTCCTGGTCCCCCCTGGGGATGGTCGTGTTGCACGGGTTTTCTCTGTCCGTCTTCTCTCCCACTTTACCGCCTGGGGTTCCGTGGGCATCTCACAACCTTGTCCTTGGGTCTGCTGAGTCTCTAGCTGGTAATGGTTTGTGCTGGGAGGGGGTGTGGGGCCGATCTGGAATCTCAAGTAGCCTCACGTTCATGTTTTTGGACTGTGCGAGGAAACCAGAGTACCTGGAGAAAAAGAAAAACACTTAAAACTCACTTAACTTTTTTTCATTAAACAACCAAAAAGATTCATCTAGTTTGATTTTGTGAATGTGTCTTTTGAACAGCTGACAAGTCGGCAGAATTTTAAGAGGATAGTAACCAAGTTAGAGAAGGTGAAGAAGATATAGAGAGCGAGGCTCACGTTCATTGTTGACAGTCAAGAGCTGCACCTTCATAAACCAAAACACCACTCAGAAAATGTTTTTGTGAACTGATGAAACAAAAAATGTAATTATTTAGAAAGAATCTACACTTTATATGGCAAAAATAAGGGAACAGATTACCAACACCAAAACATAAAATATGGTGAAGGGAGCGCCATGATTTGGGTTTGCTTTGGAACACCTGCTGTCGTCAGTTTGCCAAACTGTCCCACAGGATGATGTGAGGGTACCTGACCTGACCATCTAACAGAAGTTGCTTCATGTAGCAGGACAATGACCTTTATCAATGAAGTTAATCAATTACATTGGCTTTGGAAAAGAAAAGAACAAATCTCTACTGGGATTTGGCTCAGTCAGAATGTAGACCTTAAGAACCACATAGAGATGCTGTGGTATGACCTCAAGAGAGACGTTCACACCAGACATCCTATAAATATGTCTGAACTGAAGCTGCCCTGTAAAGGAGAATGTCCAAAAATTCCTTGAGTGTTGTGCTGGTCACAGTCACCAGCATGTCTTGCATGTGAGGGTTACCTCCTTCCTCCAAGCTCTGGCTGCCTGTGGTACCCAAAAATATATTGAAATAAAATTGTGTCTTTTTCCATGCACAAAAGGTTCAGGCATCGTACAGAAAAGACTGACTTCTTGCCCAAGAGGAGGGGACACAACCTGAGGTATTTCTGCAATTTTAGTCTCGGACAAGTCATAAGAGACAGCTCATATCCCCGGCACCATATAATGGAAATTTTTTGTGGCTTTGAAACTGAGACTTTTGAAAACCACAATATTCATTGAAACTGGAAACCTACCGATGGCTATGTGGATTTTGGGTCAGATCTAGCGCTGACACACACGAAAGACACATGGCCCCCAAATAACCTTATGATGCATATTGATCACAGAACGAGGCAGCCCAGTGGCTTGGTGGTTTGCATTGTCCCTCTGTAGCACGAAGGTTCCTGATTCAAACCTTATTAGGGGATTTTTTTTTTTTTTTTTTTTTTGTGGAGTTTGCATGTTCTCCCCGTGCTGGTGTAGGTTCTCTCCACATACTCCACCTTCCACCCAGAGCCCAAAAACATCAGGAAAACTAGTGACTTGAAGGAGTGTGATGTTGTGTGTGTCTGTGTGTCGCTGTTTGACCTGTGTATCCCGGCACTTTTACCTGAAGAAAGCTGGGATAGACTCCAGCATATCCTTATGATCCTAAACAGGAAGAAGTGGATATAAATAATGGATTGTCCAATAACTGCAAACATTATTTTGTCTTTCTTTAATAGTGTTTATCAGATTGTTATAATTCTTTCCCACTGATATTCCTTTTAGACCCCCATGACCCTGTAATAAGGATAAAACGGGTATAGATAGGGGATGGATGGATGGATGGATGGATGGATGGATGGATGGATGGATGGATGGATGGATGGATGGGTGGATGGATGGGTGGATGGATGGATGGGTGGATGGATGGATGGGTGGATGGATGGATGGATGGATGGATGGGTGGATGGATGGGTGGATGGATGGGTGGATGGATGGATGGTGTTCTGCAGTTTGTCATGGAGAACATTTATTCTTAAATTGGATCAAGTACAACTATATATATATATATATATATATATATATATATATATATATATATATATATATTGTTAAGTTCAGTTTACCACCCACAATACAATTGTGGTTATGTGGCCCAATGTGAATCGTGTTGCAAGTCCAAACATTCCTAAATTTTGTGGTGCCTATAAGATTGTTTTTACATGCTTCCTATCATGTCAGAACCTTTAGTCACGGCAGTTAAATAACAAACATGCTTGATATTTGTTACTCTTCCCTGCAACTGAATACCCAAAAGGTCAACGAGAGTGAGCTCACCGTGTAGCGCCACGCTTTTACCGCTTACAAAAACGGCCGTGAACAGAGCAGAACACAGCACAACTCGAACCAGATGGAACATGAAAAAAAAGAAGGGAATTTTGGAGACTTGTGTCACAAAATGCAACGGTCTTTATTTTGTGTCAAGCAGCACAGAAAACAACAAGACATATGCGTTTTTCTTCTTCTGTCATGTCTGATCTGTGACATTGTTGTTACAAACATTGGATGCGCGGTCTCACCGTCAGACTGAATTGTCTATAGTGAAGCGTTCGGATGGTTTTCACATAAAAATATGCTATAACTGTTCCTATGTCCATGGCCACCCATGTTTTTAAAAAGAGTAAAGATTTAAAAATCATGTAGCCAGCTGAAGATGAACAGAGGAAAAGTTCAGTTTAAGCACAATGAGATTCAAGAGAGCAGCAGCTGATAGCAGCGGGGTATATAACTCTGTGGAACTAGAAACCCCTGAGTGTTCTCTGCTTTCATGCCTTGTATGAGTTTCATTTTACATACTGTTTTACATAAAGGTAAATTCGTCATAGCATGCCCTGCTGGTATCTGCTCTGACCGATGGTTGCCGTTTGCAGATGGGTGAAGGCGTACAGTGAAAGTACAGTGACTCAGAGAAGAGAACTAACTGCTCCAGCAAAGACGCGATGATGAAATCGGCCTGGGGATTGCTGCTGAGTTTCACATGTGTCTGGCTGTCTCTGTATTTTTCATTCAGTTTTGAGAATTGAATTTGAAGCGGCTGATGAAACTCTGATGCAAACCAGGTGGAATTTTCTCCGCTGCAGCTGGAGGCTCTTCTGGCAGAAGTGCAAAGCCTCCCAGCCTCATCACCCATTTTTATAATCGTTAAAAATGAGTTTGATGTTAATATGCTTCCCAAGATAAAATTCAGCATGGATGGGTTTTTTTGTTGTTTTATTTGTCTTATAACTATTAGATGTTTGCTCAGACTAAAGATGATTTGAATCATTCTGGTCAAGCTTCAGGATGATGACTAGATAAAATCTGTAACCAGTTTTCTATCATGTCAAGCCAATAAATCCAAGAAAAAGTAGTCCATTCTTTTTTTTATTTACTTTATATTGAGCAACACAAATAACATGGAATTTCCTTGTAAACGTCCATGAAAAATTCATAGATTCCTTCATAAGAGACTGTGACTTCAACTACACCTCTTTCATTTTGCTTTTCTTTCTTTTTTCTTTCGACAATCAAACAAGCAGTTTCCCCCATCACAACAAAAGCCGATGGGAGTCCGATATCAGCATCGCAGCTGTGGTAAAAGCCCATTTGCCCTTCTTTTTTGTCTCTTTTTAAGTCATTTCTGGGAAAGTAGGACAGATGGGCCAGTTAGGTGCTTCACAGAGTGCTTTAAGATGATTTTTATATATATTAATTTCTCTCTATCAATAATTTTTCCCTTGAAGATGGGTCTTTCACACCTCAAAGTCTGAATTTCTAAGAGATTTCACTAAAATGTACTAAAGAGCATTTGGGACAGTGTCTCATATAATCTAATGTTTTATGGGTAATTTCAGTCTGATAAGTTTAATAAGAGATCAACACAAGAAAAAGTGAAATCAGTTGAAGATTAACAGAAAATAATAATAAAAAAAGCTAGAGAAAATCTAAAAATCAGGTCACATAATTTGATATTTCTGTTTCTAAAGAAGGGCAGCACGGTGGCTTAGTAGTCAGCACTGTTGCCTCACAGTAAGAAGGTTCCTGGTTCGATTCCCGGCCCGGTGGGTCTTTCTGTGTGGAGTTTGCATGTTCTCCCCGTGCTTGCATGGGTTCCCTCCGGGTACTCCGGCTTCCTCCCACGGTCCAAAAACATGCAGGGTAGGTTAATTGGTTGTTCTAAATTGCCCGTAGGTGTGAATGTGCGTGTGCATGATTGTCTGTCTTGTATGTGGCCCTGCGATGGACTGTGACCTGTCCAGGTGGACCCCTGCCTTCCGCCTACTATGCTCGGGATAGGCTCCGACAGACCCCCGTGACCCGGTGACGGATTAAGCAGGAATAGATAATGGATGGATGGATGTTTCTAAAGTCTCCAAATCATCTGAATCATCTATGAAGATAACAGGGAAATACTTTACCACTCAGCCTTTCAAAACTGCAAAATTATTTACATTTGCATTTGCAATAAATTGCAACAGCCCATCTTACAAAGGAGTCAAAGGAAAACTCTGGTGCTGGGCGCTGAGGCTGCTGCAGCTCAGAGCAGCTGTCTCGAGTTACCAACCAGCGGCCAATCAGAAAATAGAAGGTTTTTGTTACCGGGTGAAGCCTGAGGGACCACATCCCCCGTAAGAAAAAATACAACAAAAAACATAACAAAATCTCACTCCAAGCAAACTTCAAAACTTCAGATAGATAGATAGATAGATAGATAGATAGATAGATAGATAGATAGATAGATAGATAGATAGATAGATAGATAGATAGATAGATAGATAGATAGATAGATAGATAGATAGATAGATAGATAGATAGATAGATAGATAGATAGATAGATAGATAGATAGATAGATAGATAGAGTGACTAAAACTGTTTAGGTTTCAGTGTGTGTGGGAATACAAATGTTACATATTTAAAATTACATTTGTACGTTTACAGCTAAAAAACAGCTAAAAAACTTTGTTATTGTTGCAGTCCGTGAAAACGAAGCTCAGCACTTCTTTTCCACAAAGGTCTGTGAATGTTTGTTTGTTTTTCTCAGGAACTTTATAAAACAAATCGACTGTGGCTCTTCTCTCCACCTGGGTGGAACTATTGGTGCAGCAAAGAAAGAGTTTGATGGAATTACCACAGCAAAGAATGAAAATACAAAAACACAGTGGACAATTTGACAGTCTGTTGCAAAAACATTAAAACATTAATGTTTTTTGTTTTTTCAAGAGTTATCACAAATTATCTTTATAGTTCAGTCCCTTCAGTCAGCTATTCTGAGCCTAGGAGTGGATAAGAGCACTACATTACTACTGAAGTGTGTTTTTAGTAACTCGATTAGACAACATAAAGCAATATATCTGATTGAAAGACATATTTTACTCCTTAGAAACAGATGTATTTGATAAAATAAAGAAACTTCTTTGTGCTTTACTTTGTGTTACTTTTATTGACAGAAATTAAATCAAAAATTGTTATAAACAGCCACTTCACTCAGCTTCTTCATGACTCTTAATAATAATAATAATAATAATAATAATAATAATAATACTTGGAGAAAGTGATTCCAATGTTTCCTACAGAAGCGGATCATCGGAGGCGGGAACACAGCAGCAGAAGGATGCGGGCTGAGGGTTTGCAGTGTCCTCTAGCTGTCCTGCTTGTGATCCAAACAAACAAGATCGTAAATTTGAGCGGTGCATCACTGCAGCAGCAGGAAGTGGTTCCTTAGCATTTGGACCCAAACAGCTTAAATTTAAGTAGAAGAGGATTTAAGCATTATTGGTTGGCACTGTGGCAACACTGAATTGGCAGGTTTACGAGCTGGCTGCTTCGGCCTTCTGTTGCAGCTCTGCACCAGATGGGATTGATGCCATCATTGTGTGATGGATCTTATGCGAGTCTAAACAGCCTGAACTGCAGTTTGTCTTCACTTCTGGAGTCAGTGACAGTGAGGAAGAGACAGCATGTTGCTTCTAGTTTTATAAATCATAACCACTGATACTCCTAATATAGAGTATTCTTTTAAATCTACAGCAGGTTTTACTTAAAACATTACTTTACTTTACTTTACTATATATGTATGTATATATATATATATATATATATATATATATATATATATGTGTATATATATATGTATATATATATATATATATATATATGTATATATATATATATATATATATACATATATATATATATATATATACATATATATATATACATGTGAGATTGCTGAAGCCGTGACGAGCATTGGTATCTTAATGTTCTTAGGAATCCTGCCAACTGGCACCACAATCACACCAGTACGTTTTTTGTTAGCAAGGAGCCTCTCGGCCTCTTTTTTCTCTCTGGGGTCTTTGTGGAGTTTAAACTTTTGGCACTAAAGGCTCAGTTTCATTCTTGGAACATATTGGGGGGGGGGGGGCCGTTCTGTTCCTCCAGAAGTCCATGGTGATCTCCTAACTTTTTTTTGAGGTGTTCAGTGCCAGGTTGTTGTCTGAGGTCCAGATCGCCAGCTTCTGGACCTGCTCTCTGTAGGCTGCCTCGTCTCGCTTTGAGGTCAGTTGGACCACTGTGGCGTCGTCAGCAAATTTGATAATGATGTTGTCTCTGTGGGCCGGACTGCAGTCGTAGGTGTAGAGACGGTGCAGGAGGGGCTCAGCATGCACCATGATCACAGCCTCACTGCAAGAACCTAGAAGGCCAACTGCTTTTGAAGCTAAATTGTCACTTTCCTGAGTGAAGAACAAAAACATTACCATCAAAGATGCACAGATACACAGACTTACACCCACACCGTTTAAGTTAAACAACGATCTCTTCTATGTGAACAGGCCACCTGGTTCTGATGTTATTTTCTGTCTCTCATTTGCAGGGGAACTGAATACAGTACATCCTAGAGGAAAGTACTGACATTTGTAACCTTATTTTATCTGTAAAAATGTTTATTTATCCTTTTATTATTTTTTTATTTTATGTAGTGATTTCTAGATGCCTGCATTTGTGCTTTAGTGTGTATCTTCTGTCTGTTTACATTGGATCTAAATCAGATATTACATTCAGTACTCGAGTAGTTTTATCACAAAATACTTTTTTAATCTTACGTGAGCCTTTATTTGAATTGCTACTTTATACTTCTACTTGAGTGACATTATTTTGAAGTAATGCTACTCTTATTTGAGAATAATGCTTTGGCTACTCTGCCCACCTCTGGCCAGACGGGGCCCAAAGGTCATGAACAGGAACTCAGGTCATGGTACATACTGAATGGGTCTGATGTGGAAGCTTCGTGAGCTTCTTCCAACAGTCCAGCAGCTTGCATGATGGTTGACTGGCGGCTCTAAACTGTCAGTAGGACTCGGTTGCGTGTCTCTTCTCCACAACCGTAACACCTGTCTGGGCTGTACTGTAACCTGGGTGAGGTCTCAGCCGTGGAGATGCTGGTGAACTAGTGATCCATTTGTGATCAGATCAGCTGGGATGCTGGAAACAGCCCACAGATCAAGTTATCCGCCACTAATTTAACTATAATGTCAAGAGAAAATTTGCAGAACATTATAGTACAGTATTTATTCAGGTAAAGAAGTTTGTAAAAGTATATATAAAAACGAATGAAACGAAGACATTTCAAGTCAGGAAGCTCTTTGATCATACAGGACCATTTTCCACTGTTACAGTCTCAAAGGTTTGTAAGAACTGGACCAGGTTAGGTCAAAACGTATTATTAGACGACACATGAAAAGATTGGTTACCACCTTTTTATTTTTATCTGCGATCGGCCATCCAACACATCTTATCATTGATATTGCATTGTGTTGTTGCTATTACATTGATTGCTGTTACATATATTAAATTAGCTGTTTGTTCTCAACATAATCACGATAATCACAAGATAAGGGCTGTTAACTAGCAAATGTAAATACAGTATTTGTACACCTTTCCAAAAGGTTTGATGAAGAAAATAAATCCAAATGATCTAGTTTGAGAAAAGCAAGAATCTTGGGAGATCTCCAACCCATCAAAGCTGAGGAAGCATTTGGACAAACTCCATGTTGCTGGCTGGAGAACCGTTTCTCCTCAGCGGGGGAGGGTCCAGAAATACAATATATCTGTCATTTTGTTTTCGAAAGTGAAAATCCTGCAGCCAGGCCAGAGATCAGCAGCCAGGATAACAGTCATTTACTTTTTCATTTATTTTCAAAAGTACAAAAGCACAAGAACATTAAGGTTCACCTTTCATCTTGTTAGAAGTCAGAAGACTTTCCAACTGCACTCCATCAGAGACTTTAAATATAGCAGTATTTTTACTGGATGCAACTTTTTCCTTTTTTTTCTCAACTCAGCAGGACAGCAAACTATTCTCAGCAGAGCTAATGAGGGAAGTGTGGGAACTGCAGCCACTCACGACACCATTTACTACGGATTAATGGGAAAGAAATCTCCGCCTGATTATGAGTCATGTGAAAACTTCTCGACATGAGCTTTACATCGTTCATATCTGCTGCAGACCTCTAGAATTATGTCTTGGCTTTGTTCATGTTTTCTT
>CM026198.1:33361183-33421183 GCA_014839995.1 Xenentodon cancila | reverse complement strand
AGCCAAACAGGTGGAGTTGCTCTGTGCATGCTGCCAGCTCTGACTTTGTCCTGGAGGTAACAGAACAAACATCACGCAGAAGAAGCAAAAGCAGCTGGGAACAAGTCAGAACCGTGCGTGTGCTTGTAAAACTGTCCCAGTCATGTCTTGACATGGTACCAGTTTCCTGAATTGTACAGCCGCTGCTTCAGTGAGTGACATATTAGATCAACCAGATAAAAGCCTTACTTACAAACTGAAAGGGAGCTTCCATCATTGTGGAGATGAACATAATTGAGCTAACTGATTTAACTTTACTTTGGACCTAAATGCAGTAACGTCTGTCTGCCAGACTCCTGATTAGACCACATCAATGGCAGTCAAAATCAAACAGATCCCTCAAAAGAGGCATTTGGGTCTGGAATGACATTGCTGGCTAGAAACGTGTGAAAGTATGGCTTCTCAGTGCCAGGAACAGTGATGTCTTACGTAAAATATTTAATGTTCACAGCTTTAATGCAGTCTGATTTACACACAGAGCAAGTACTGTTGGCTTCGTCCGGTGGATCCACGGCTTCGGGATTTTGGGACAGTAATTGCAAGTTTAGGTGTATTTACAGAATAGAGTTATAATACTTTTACATTTTTTTATAGTCCTTATTTTCAATTTGTCTGTCAGGTTGTTTGATTATTTCAGTTTAGTTTTAGTTAGATTAGCAAGTACACCAGTAGTTTTATAATTAAGTTTTCATTTTAATTTTAGTTTTAGTCTTAGTTTCACTTTTTTAAGGTATTGACTTACAGATATTAAAAAAAATCTTGGATAAAAGAAACCTATCAACAATGTTACGCAGTACAAAAATCCTTTATTATTTCTTTTAAGTAATTAGAATGAAGAAGTAAAGTGCCAAACATAAAAAATCAAGGCACAAAGAAAAAATTAAGTTAATTTTATCCACAATTCTATTTTCTTTTTCAGTTAGTTTTGCATTGTTCATTTTAGTTTTTATTTCCATCCATCATCTATTCCCTATCCTCCTCTCTATTCTTACGGGTCACGGGGGTCTGTCGGAGCCTATCCCGACACATAGTAGGCGGAAGGCAGGGGTCCACCTGGACAGGTCGTCAGTCCATCGCAGGGCCACATATACAACAGACACCCAATCACGCCCACATTCACACCGACAACAATTTTGACGTATCAATCACAACATTAAAACATGCATGTTTTTGGACTGTGGGAGGAAGCCGGAGTACCCGGAGGGAACCCACACAAGCACAGAGAGAACATGCAAACTCCACACAGAAAGACCCACCGGGCCGGGAATCGAACCAGGAACCTTCTTGCTTTGAGGCAACAGTGCTGACCACTAAGCCACCGTGCTCAGATTATTTTTTCACCGTCTGGTTCAGAATTAATACGACAACAATTAGGATAATCTGTTAGTGCTTTTGTTGGGATGCATTTCTGTATTTTATTTTCTGAAAATCACCTTGAAGACGTATCAGTAAAAAGTTTGGACTCATTCACCAAGAATTTCTCTAAAACATCCAGACTGGTTGCTGAAGTCAGATTGAAAAGTTCAGGTTCAGAAGCAGAAACACTCTGTAGTCGGAACATCAACGAAGACCCGGGACTGTTGAGCAGCTACAAGACCGTTTCCACCAAGATTGGGAGAACTTTCCTCTCGTTTAACTCCAGCAATAGATCTCCTCTCTTCCCAGACATTTGCAAAAGAAGAGAGGATGCTACAGAACAGGAAACATCGCTCTGTTCCAACTTTTTTGAGATATGCTGCTGACATCAATACAAAATGATTTCAGTATTTTCCATAAAATAGCAAAATGTCTCACATTCATCTGATGTTGTTTATGTTCTATAGAACAAAATGTAGGTTTATGAAATTTGCAAATCATTGTATTCTGTTTTTATCTACATTTTAAACAGCCTCCCAGCTTCTTTGGAAGAGGGATTGTATTTCTTCCTGATAATTTTCTCATTAATGTTACTGCTGTAGCTCTTTGGGAAGTGAAATGTTCAAGCTCTACACCTGCACTGGAGTGATTTGGATAAATTGCACAAAACAACAGACAAAGATTTGTGGGGGTTGCTTGTGTATCTGAGAAAAGAAAAAGCTTTAATGGTAGGGTTAAATCGTTTTTTTCTGCTCAAGTAAAACGAGAGATTTAGGAAAGTGAGTGAATGTGCATCAGTGTCTTTGTTTGCAGAAACCTCCACATGTCTCATCACAGGTTAAACATTAACAGAGGACAACAGATATAGCTGAGCCCCTGATTTATTCATTACATCTGTGTTTCCAGCTGACTGTAACGTTAAGAGCAAAAAACAACAGCGAGGGGTTACAGCACAAAGCGAAGGACTTACATAGATTTATCAAAGCACTCAGGCGACCAGCAGTTCTTCCTTATATCTTCCAGACCTGTCTAGACTGTGCTGCACAGATTGTAGGACACGGTTGTTGCTATGAAAGGGTTTGATACATATACAGGAGTAATAAAGACCTTTGGACAACAACATCTCAGGGATGGTGTGTAAACAGTGTGATGGGATCTGATCCTGTTTGATTCATTACTAGTCCGTATTGTATGGAGCCATCAAACACGCCATCTCTCCGACCAATCGCCAGTTAAAAGAAAGACAGACTTTTCTGTTGATTGCTGATTCCCAAAGCTGTTGAATTGGCATTTTCAAGCCTGGTTAATTAATCTTTTGCTGGAGCGCTAAATTGACTGTATCTATGATGTTGTGAAAGATTGCCTATTAGCTAAAGTTACAGAGACATTAAAACATTGTGTAGATAAAAAGAACGATTTAAAATGTAAACAAAGAAAAAGAAAAATGAACAATATATGAATTCAGTGGTTAGAATGTAGTGAAACTTGAGCTTTAAAGTAAAACAGTGCAGATTTGTGTCTTTCTTCACCTGCAGCTGAGAACAGGTGAGTCTCCAACCTGGATTCAAATAAACTGTTTCAGCTGATCTGAGGGTTTCTGGGAGTTTGTTCCAGACATGTGGAGCAGAGAAGCTGAAGGAAGCTTCTCCAGGTCTGGTTGTGACTCTGGGAACTCTGGGACTCTGGGAACTGATAAAAAAAACCGGGATCCCCGTGACCTAAAAGGTCTGGAAGGTTCATACTGGGTCAGGATGAACCAGGATGTTCATACTGATGTATTTTGGTCCTGGATCATTCAGATTTTTATAGACCAGGACCAGAACTTTAAAGTCTGTCCTGTGATGGACAGGCGGCCAGTGTAGAGACCTCAGAGCTGGACTGATGTGGTCCAGTTTTTGGTCTCAGTGAGGACTGGAGCAGCAGAGTTCTGGATGAGCTGCAGTTTTCTAACTGATGTTTTAGGTGGACCTGTAAAGATGCTGGTATAATCAAGTCTTCTGAAGATGAATGCAGGGACTAGTTTCTCCAGGTCATCATACATCAAGTCTTTAAACCTTGATGTATTCTTGAGGCAACAACAATGTCAGCCTATTATCACCTTTAAATCACCTAAAAACAGCCGTCATTAAGCCACTTGGTAAAAAGAAAAGTCTAGTCAGGTCACTTATGAACAGCTGTAGGTCCGTATCAAACCTCCCCTTTCTTAGTAAAATCATAGAAAAAGCTGTTTTTCAACAGCTGTGTATCCTCCTATTACTAAATTACTGTTTTGATGTCAGGTTCCAGTCAGGTCTCTGGCCACATCACAGCACTGAGACAGCTCTAATAAAGGTCCTTAATGACATCCGATCCAATACGGGTAGTGGTAACATTTTAGTCTTGGTCCTACTGGATTTCAGTGCTGCATTGACACAGTCCACATAAAATCTTGATAGACCGGTGGACGTCTTTGTACATGATGAAAATTCCAGGTAAAGCGCAGAAACCCACAAACCCATTGCAACCTAAAAATTCCCAAGTTTCCATGACAGTCAGATTGCTCATTTGTCATGTTTCGTGAAGCCCCGTGTTGATGACGGAGTCCTCTCAGGCATCTGGGATCAGTCTGTTCATTGTCCTGTTTACTTGTGGTCTTTGAGAAATGGTTGTGGACCTTTGATACTTTGCCACAGTGTGTTGATCAGTAATGTTCATGCACATAACTGTGGCCCCAGGAGTTTTTCACTGTTTAAATAGTTTGACAACAGCAGCATTATAAAATCACAGATATTTTCATACCTCCCAAGTTTAATGCACTTTTGCACTTTAACAATGACTTATTCATAGCATGCATCTGGTCATCAGCTGTACAAATAGCATCTTTTCAGAACTTCTTGAGATAAAGATGTATTCATCATGCTGTGAGTTTGCAGTTGCTAAAAAAATGTCAACCTGATGTTCATTTATTCACTACTTCAAACAGATCCACAAGACCAGCTGCTGTGGATCAGAAGTTTTGGGTTCACCAGTTGGAAGGGAGGTGGTTTGATCCTTACATCTTCAATCATAGTGTCCTTGGTCAAGACACAAAACTCCAGATCACCTCCAATGTGTGCATGCTCAGTGTAGATGGACTCGTATCTTCTTGAAAACCAGATGATTCTGGAAGCTAGAGTTTAATTTCCTATAGCCTTTGTCTCCACCTCTGATCAGAGATCATCACGTTGCATCTGTTCCATCCATTGATCTAATGTGGGACAGTTTTGATACAAGAACGCTTTAAAAACATGTTCCAATGAGGAACAGTAGGTGGCTTAACACTCTATCACTCATTGTTTTTAGATTGCTCATCGAGAGGCACCCTACTCATTTTAGTGCCGGTGATATTTGCCCCTGGAACTTAAAAGCACATGTTCCAGTCTAATTCCCCTTCACAGATTTGTCTGTCAAAGCCATCCTTTTAGCTTTAACTGAACTGTACCAAATCTGGTGTGACGGCTATATTTAGGTGTGAGACGACTGAACTAATCAAATAATAAGCTCCTTTCCAGACATCCTGCTTATACGAACACTTCCTGCAGCAACATTTTCTTTCCACGCCACCACAACCACACTGTGGCACATTTCTTCATTTCATTTTCTTTCATTTTCTTGCCCATCTTTTATTTCTATTTTTTAGCAGTGTTGATTGTTGAAATGTCTAAACATGAAGAAAAGTGATGTGGTCAGCTGCTTTCAACTACATTTGCTACATATATAACACAATTACACCATGCCAGAAGCCTAATGTGAATTTTTACATTAAAACAACTTGTGTGACTCTGAGGACCCTGGAGATATACTTAACTTGTTGTACTGTCCAGTTTTTACTGAATGCTGTCGCTTTAACAGATTAATGACACCATAAATATTACGCTTTCCATGACTGAAAAGCTCTTTAGTTGTGAGTTTGTGGAGCAGACAAACTAGTCGTAAGCATCGTGGACTGAGGAAAAGACGTGTTAGCCTGGAGAGCCTAGTCTGGAGTTGATTATGTCCTTCTGTCTGCCAACCTAGGCCACTAACCCAGCTGCATCAAGACTTTACATCCTGCTGCTTGTCTGAATTCTCTTTGAACTTATTTAATTAAATGAGCTTAAGTAAAATTATACATTTTTGTTGAAAGCTTTCCATATTCAACAACTGGCTAGATTCTAGACAAAGAATATTCCAGGAATATGAGGGGAAAAAGAAGAACCAAGCGATGCTGAATAGCGAGAACGTGCTCGTCCTCTTTATCCATTTCAGTGTTTTGGTAGAATCAGATTTGTTGTGGGAGTTTCAGTTTGGTCAGTCTGGGGACCTTAACTTTGTGTTTATATGTGTGTGTAGTAATTGCGGGGCACGGTTGTGTGTTTTGTGTTTAGCAGAGGAAAACATTCCTCCATGTTACCACAACGAAGATAAATGCAGTTGAGACTCTACATGACGTACAACAACTCGCTGCCAGTGGTCAATAATGAACTGGGTGGATGCTCCACCGGAAATTTCTGAACGTTTCACCAAGTCTTTTCAGGACAACAACAACACCGAGAAGAAACACAAGCCAAAATCGCTTTTGCTGACACACATGGATAAATACAGCATGAAACCCATATTTATCCAACGAGGAAATCACTGCTTTCTTCAACAGGTCAGATCAAGCTTCAGACTTCTTTTGTGTTTTTGTTTTTGCCGTTTGCTTAGAGCTGCAAGAGAGATGTTTTCCACTGAATGTTTTTGGGAGATTTAATTACTTTTACATAATAAATATTGTGTTTACCTGGTTGAATACAAGCTGCTGGATGTACAACCCCAATCAGAAACAACTTGATGAGGGAAAAAACAGAGGGGAGGGAACGTGTAAGGACGTTCATGTTTACTTTGACTTCTGTTTCTGTCTAGAAAGTATGAACCCACGATACAATGATGTGCAAAGGTTGGTGCCCTTTTTCTGTCTGTCATAAGAACATAAAGGAATCTGTTCATAGTGGTTCTCAGTATTAGTCTAGCAGAACCTCAGTTGAACAAGGACATACGAGTTTTTTCATTATTTAACAAAAAATGATGGAAGGACTTGACGGTCTGCTCAACGACTTCCAGAGGCCCATGCAGGTCGCATGGCTGGAAAATAGCCCAAATCCTCACCAGGACAGCCATGGTGGCAGTGGTTTCAGATGTTCTGTTCAAATGCTGTGCTTGGCTTTGAATCAAGAAGGGTGCAGCAGCACCAAAGCCAAAAAACCCAACTTCAACTGGTTGAGGAGTTTGTGCCAGAAGTCAGGTTTGTTCAGATGCACCTCAGTCATGCTTCTGCGTTGTTTTTAGAGAGAAGAAACCTTCTCCTGGCTACGTGTACAGTCATCAATATTTAATACGATCAGCAAGGCCTGTAGCGCCTGACATGTAGCTCTTATTTTTTGGGGGTTTCTTATCTATTTTTTTTGGGGGGGGGGCAGCATAGATAGATAGATAGATAGATAGATAGATAGATAGATAGATAGATAGATAGATAGATAGATAGATAGATAGATAGATAGATAGATAGATAGATAGATAGATAGATAGATAGATAGATAGATAGATAGATAGATAGATAGATAGATAGATAGATAGATAGATAGATAGATAGATAGATAGATAGATAGATAGATAGATAGATAGATAGATAGATAGATAGATAGATAGATAGATAGATTGATTTCTTTGGTAAATATATTTTAATAATACATATTATTGATATTTTGAGCAGCAGGAGCACTTCTGCCCATTTCCGTCTTAGACCACGGCTGTACCATCCATGAATGCAAAATAAAGCTTTGTCATGAGCTTCATTGTAAATAAAAAGTGGTTTATTAGATTTTCAAATCATTTGTATTTACACCTTGTGCATCGTTCCAGCATTCTGAAACTGGCGTAGTAAAATCTTTTATTCCCGTACCAAACCTGTGTGTCGGCTGTTCCAGCCATGTACTGAGTCCTTGCCTCACACTGGCTCAGAGATGACCATATTTATTTGTTTGTTTGTACAGTCTGTGATGTGTTAAAAGACATCATAATCTGCGTTGTTTTGTATTCCTCCACTGTATCCTCCCACCAAGCAGGACCTTGGTGTGGTTTTTCCATCTCTGAATCCAGCAGGTGAGGAAACTCTCCTTGGCAACTTGTCATCACGGAAAAAAAGAAAAAAATCTGTTCTGTGATTGGTGGAGTGTGATGCTGCAAGTGTCTGTAACACTAAGTGATGTGTGACATGACAGCTCTGGGTTCTGTTCAGATATTGTGTTGCGCTTGATTTCTGTATAAAACAGAAAAACACATTAGTAAAAACACTTATTATCAGGAACAACAAAACATTTTGATACAATCACAATGTTGTTCTTAAAAAAAATATTGTTTATTATTGTTATTATTGTTATTGTTTGTTTTGTTTATGTTTTATTGATTCATTTCAGATATGTCATGTTTAACGTTAACACTAGTATGAATCTGTAAATGAATAAATATACATATATACATGTGCATACACACACATTTCAACATATAGAACCTCTTGAAAATAAATCTATATAAATAATTGAAGCTGAGAGAGCACCCAGACCCCTACCCAATCCCACTATAATGCCACTACCACACACACACACACACACACACACACACAACGGAAGCACCCCTGCGGTGGTGGGTTGGGGGCGACCGCCCAACCCACCACCGCATCGGCAGACCCCTGCCGGGCAGTGGAGACATCGCAGCAGCGACGAAGAGCAACGGGAGGCACCAGAGTTATACATCTAAATCCTACTTTATTGGAAGGAAAGTTATTACAGTTTTATCTTACAATCCCAAAAGCTTAAATAGAAGGCAACTTAACTTTCTTTCTTGGTTCCTGGGGACATTTCAACATGTCTCAAATATTCTTCAGCTTTGAATGAATGGTGGGTTCAGGCTGTTTGGAGAAACCACTTGGGGAAGAAAGTCAAGTAACATTACAAGTGTCAGATAGGTGATGCCTGAGGCCATGCCTTCCATTTAATGATGGCTTTTCCAATGCATCGGATATGTGACTCGGTGGAGAATAGGGGCACGCCCTTATCCTCCAGGGCTAGAATTAAAAAGAATAGTGCTCAAGATAAGGTGAGAGAAGCTGCAGAGGTTAAAGGTAGCACCATGGCGGATAAGATACTTCAGGTTTGTTCTTGTGGCTGGCAGAAAGTAAAATCAATCAAAGGTGTCAGAACACATCAGGGAAAGAAGGTTAAGCAAAGACAGAACAAAGTGACCGCATTGGGCAGAACTTCTTAAGAAGTCAGCTGGATGGAGTCCAGCAACAGGTAGAAAACCACAATTTGCAGGATATCAGTAATACCGTAACTGAGGAGGAGGAGGAGGAGGAGGAGGAGGAGGAGGTAAGAAAGGATCTATATGAGGTTAGCACGCCGGTCAGAGAGAGACACATGGAGCAGAAAGGTAGAATTAGATGGCCTCGGGCAAATTATAGTAAAGAATGGGAAACAGAGACAAAGACTTGTTGGTAATTTTAAGCAGGCTTAGAGGGAATACAGTAGAGAGATTAGAAAAGATGGAAGATGGAATTTTTTCAAATGGTGTAGAGAGTTTTGGGGTGTATGATAGAAAAGGAGTTGAGAGGATACAGTCGGGTCAGTGTAAACGGCAAAGAGAAATAGAGAAATTGGTTAAGGAAGGGAGGCAGTTAAGAATGCAGTGGAAAAAGGCTACAGAAGACGAGATGGAGGGAATCTGACTCTGAGGCAGGGTAAGAGTACTTAGAAGGCCAGAACATCTTAGGAAAAGGAGGATGATGAAAGCAAAAGTAATGATTTCTCTTTTGAAAGTAGAATGGAAGATTTTCTTCAGTGTAGTTGCACAGAGATTAGTAAGTAACTTAGAAGGGAATAGTTTAATAGATACTGCAGTGCAGACTGCCGGTGTGCAACTCAACTCAACTCAACTCAACTTTATTTATAAAGCACTTTAAACAAAACAAGGTTCACCAAAGTGCTGAACAAAGCATAAATTTAGTAAAAGAGCATGGCAATAATCAGACATAAGAAAATTAAAATACAATACAGTCTCCAGATTCCAACTCAATTAAAAGCCAAAGTGAAAAAATATGTTTTAAGAGCAGATTTAAAAGTGGAAAATGAGTCCATCTGTCTGAGGTCCAGGGGCAGCTCATTCCAGATCTTTGGTCCGAAGATTGAAAAGGCTCGGTCACCTCTCAGTTTCCTCTTGGTCTTGGAGACGACTAACTGTATCTGATTTGCTGACCTGAGGGAGCGAGGAGGGGTGTACACCTGGATCAGGTCAGATAGGTACTTAGGAGCGAGACCATGAAGACATTTAAAAACAAATAAAAGAATTTTAAAATCAATGCGTAAACGAACTGGGAGCCAATGAAGTGATGCTAAAATGGGAGTAATGTGCTCTTGTTTCCACGCACCAGTCAAAAGACGGGCAGCAGCGTTCTGGACTAACTGCAACCGAGCAAGTGATTTCTGAGCAACTCCAACATAAAGAGCATTGCAATAATCTAAACGAGTTGTAATAAAAGCATGGATTAAAATCTCAAAGTCACAGCGAGAAAGAAGAGGTTTAACCTTTGACAATTGTCTCAGATGGAAAAAGCTGGACTTGACCACTGAACTAATGTGAGCATTAAAAGTTAGGTTGCTGTCCAGTTTGACACCCAAACTCGTTGCTGTCCGTTTCAAATAATCATTTAAAACACCCAAATTGACATGTACCTTAGAGATGTCACTCGGGCCAAATAACAGAACCTCTGTCTTTTCCTGATTTAAATGTAATAAGTTACATGACATCCATGCCTTAATATCATCAATGCACTGTAATAACTGTTGAGCAGAATATGCTTCTTCCTGCTTTAGTGGTATATAAATCTGGCTGTCGTCAGCATAAAAGTGGAATGAAATCCCATGTTTACGGAGAACTGATCCAAGTGGAAGCAGGTACAATGAAAACAGAAGAGGTCCGAGAACAGAACCCTGAGGTACACCACATGTAAGAGGTGTCCTGCAGGACTCTGTACGTCCAAGACGGACGCAAAAACTCCTTTCCGTTAGGTATGATCAGAACCATTTTAAAACATCACCTTGAATGCCCACCCAGCTTTCTAGGCGAGACAAAAGGATTTGATGGTCTACTGTGTCGAAAGCAGCTGCCAGATCCAACAGAACCAAAACAACACAGTGACCAGCATCTGTTGCTAAAAGAATGTCGTTAGAAACCCTTAATAGCGCCGACTCAGTACTGTGACGGGGTTTAAATCCCGACTGAAACACCTCAAGAATGTTGTTCTCTTCTAAAAACGTTATTAACTGGCAATACACAATTTTTTCAAGAACCTTCGAAAGGAATGGGAGCTTAGAGATGGGTCTGAAATTTGCCAAAATGGAAGAGTCCAAGCCAGCCTTTTTAATAATTGGTGTTACTACTGCATGTTTAAAACACGAGGGCACAATCCCACGAACTAAACTGCCATTAATTATACTAAGAACATGAGGAGCCAGAGTAGGAAAAACTTCTTTAAAGAGACGAGGTGGAACTGGATCATTAGGAGACCCTGATGGCTTCATCTGACTGATTAATTTCTCCAAATAAGACGAACTGACAGGTTCAAACTGGTGGAAAACAGTAGAACATGTGATAGACATGGAGGGAGTACAAGGGAGAGGGGTAATGAGGGTCCTAATATTCCTAACTTTATCAATAAAAAAGCTCGCGAACATCTCACAAACCCTGGTTGAGTTCTCCAGAGAGGCCGATTGTGGAGCATTTAAAACAGAGTTAATAGTTTTAAACAAAACCTGAGGATTGTGACGGTTACTTGCAATAATTTCTGAAAAATACTTCGTCTTGGCAGCTTTCATAGTCTTTTGATAAGATCGCCAGCTATCTCTCAACAACTGAAAGGAGACTTGTAACCGGTCTTTCTTCCATTTCCGCTCGGCTCTCCTGCACTCCCGCCTCACAGCACGAGTAGCCTCATCTAACCAGGGCTCAGATCTCAACCTGGAGAGCCTAGTTTTCAGCGGAGCTACATTATCTAAAACAGTTTGGCAGATTGAATAAAAGTAAGACGACGTGCTCTCAATATCTGGATTACAGCTCTGATAATCTGGTGAAAAAATAGTGGAATTAAAAGCTGCAGAGAACTGAGCGGCTGTGTAGGAGTTAATAGTTCGACTGCACAGGGCAGGGGCACGAGGTTTAACTATGTGACACGGGAGCTGCACATCAAACAAAACAGGCATGTGATCAGAAAACACAGCATCACAGATTTCAAGGTTAAAAACAGTAAAACCATGAGCTAAAACTAAATCAAGTGTGTGACCATGTTCCTGCGTAGGGGCAGATACAAACTGAACAAAATTAAGAGTTGATAAGATTTAAAAAGTCTCTGGCCAACGGCTTTTCAGGACAACAGACGTGGATATTAAAATCCCCAACTATTAAAATTCTGAACGAACCGGCACTGCTGTCGTCTCCAGAGATCCAGGTTTCAGTTAAATGCAGGAAATCCAGTCGATGGGTGATGAAGAAATCCTTTAGGACGAAGGTTTTGTTGGCTAGCGATCTAGCGTTCACCAGCGCCATCCTGGCCGGGGCCGGAGTATCCTTTGTAGGCAGAGCGCGAGGAAGCAGCCGCAGGTTGTGGAGGCCTCTCCTCCGCCTGCGGAGGTACGGCAAGATGGGTCGACGGGCCTGCAGCTCCACATCCACGCCGACCAGGGGAACCAGACAGGGCGCGATCGGGACCAAACAGCGGTGCGACGTCTGGCGACGATACGCAGCGGCTCTGATGAAGGCTGACGGAGAGCGTCTTAGATTGGCTTTCAGTTTCACCAGCAAACCGCTGCGTTTCCCTCGTCGTCTGCGCCGTTTTCGTGGAGGCGGAGTACGGTACAGGTGAGATGGTATACCTGAGAGAAGCGGGGGGCGGCCCGACTCCCGCCCGTGGAGTCCAAGTCGAGACAGACCTCCGAAAGAGGGACGAAGATTCAGGAGAGCCTGGCGATCATAGATCACCAACGAGTTGACATCTGTTACTACTATCAATAAACATAACGCAAAAACAAACAAAGCTCGCAGGGACAGAAGGCTGGCCAAACACACTGGCGCCATCTTGACCAGAACCGCCAGTGCAAGGCACGTTTGGTCTAACTTTGCAAGGTTAGTCAGGGTTCCTAAGGCATGCTAGTATGATGTGAGGCCAGATTCAGGCAGCTAAGATTGAGAAGAGACATTTGCATTTTTAGATCTTGCAAATGCATTTGGTTCAGGACCACATATCCTTATTTGGGGTGTGTTTGATTATTTTAGTGTGTCTGAGATAGTTGTTAACTTATTACGACAGGTTTCAGAACAGGCTGGCAGAGATTAGAAATAGGTGTTATGGCAGGATGTACGACTTCCCCATTAGCATTTACAATGGCAATGGAAATAACCATCAGAGCTTCCAAATGGGTTGGGGTCAGGGAGAAACGGCAGAATGGGACACAGCTCCATCCGGTTAGAATGATTTGACACGTCACTACAGTTCCATGTACCAAGCAACTGCTGGAAAGGGTGAATATAGACTTCGGGTGAAGAGTTTAGGTAGGCGGTACAGTGTGGACCTAAGTGACAAAGAACAGGTAGAGCAAGTAAGGAAGGATGTTGCTGAAGGATTGGATAGAATAGACAAGGAACAAGGAAACCTGAAGATGTTCAGTTTGGGTTATTCCCTAGGTTTATGTGAGTCTTCAAGGTGCCAAATTCCAATATCCACCATGGAGAGAATGGAAAAGGTAGTTATCTCCTTTATAAAGAAGTGGTTAGGTGTTCCTAGGTGTCTAAGTAGTGTAGCATCTACTAATATCTAGTTTAACAGAAGACTGTAAGTGTCAGGACAAAGCTGTTGTTAGTTGGGAGTAAGGCTGCCATAGTTACAGAGGTGGTTCCAAATCCGATCAAGGAGAGGAAATAGAACCCAAAAGCAGCAGTTCAGGAGGCAGAAGCAGCTCTCGAGGGTAGGTAAGTTTCAGCTTGGCCGGGAGGCTTGGGGCTTGGTTCAGGCAAACCAGTGTGGAACAAGGCAGGTCCCAAAGAAAAAGAAAACTGGTGTTGAAGCAGGTACGTAGACAGGGGGAAATATTAAGGGGCGGAAAGGCAGTGGCTCAAGCTAAGCAGCGACAGTGGGTAAACTGGGAACGTGTAGAGGAAACTTAGTTGGAGAGCCCTGTGGAGCATGAAGGAGTCACATTAGTGGGGTAACTGGGGGTATCTGGGCAGAGTTTGAAGAGGACAGTAAAAGAAATGTCAGATGAGGCAGCTAGATGTCGTCAGTGGATTTGAATTAGAAGAAACAATGTCAGCTGGGGCCCAAAATAAAATAGGAGTTAGTATTGGTAATCTATCTTTCTTTTGTTATGGAGATTAGGGAGTGCAGGTGAGGTCAGATGAGGTCAATCAAACTTTAAGGAAGAAATCCAGGAAGAGGAAATTTATTTAAGGAAGTGTGAAAGACCAGTTTGAATTTCTTTGTCTGGGACCCTGCTGGTCAGTTTGTTTGCGGAAGGTAGGTGTCAGGGAAGGTAGTGTCGGCACTGTTACTACCTGGAACTTGCATGAAGGGAGCCTGGGTCTGTTGGCGGTTTGGCTTTGGCAGCTATTTTGTGGGTAGGTTAAAGGAGGGCGTTCTCGTGGTTTTGTAGGTTTGGTAACGGAGGTCGTTGTGTTGGTGGGGCACAGCAGAGCTGGTACTAGGAGAGTGACTCTGGAGGTGTTGTGGGACTAACTTAACAAAGACCCTGAGGACCCTGAGACATGTCAGTTATTGCTGCTCACAGGTATATAGTCAAGTTGTGCCAAGGCTTTTACTGAGTGCTAATCCTTCTTAGAACACATGTATTGTGTTTATTTCAACTTTCAACAAAGGCAGTTTCTCCTGTCATCAAGTGTGAGATACAGTTACAGGAGAGTCTGCGTCTGAGAAGTAGTTCATACTGAGACATGCCGTTGTGAAGCGGTTGTTCATTTCTGCTTTTATAAAGGTCTAAAAGTGTAAAGAAAATGATTTTAAGGTTCAGCGAAAGTATGAAAAACACCCAGCATCCAACAACTAGTAAAAACCACACAGATGCCAAATTACTACCATTTCATATTGTGTGGGAGTGTCTGAAGACCATAGCAGGATCTTCTCTAAACACAACGTCCCAACCATCAAAACTCCGACAAAATTGTTTTTATGCAGGATTACGCTTCAAAACAGGACTATATGCAATCAACTGTTGTGAGAAGCGAATAAACAGTCTAAACAAACCCACAAACACATTTTCACAAAACCCATTCATGTGAGTTTAAATATTTCTTAATAATACGTTTTTTGATGTCCACCCCAACGGCTACAGAATACAGCTTAGAGAACTTAGATTGAAAGACTTATAACCAAAATGCCTTCCCAAAGCAAAAATGATTTAAATAAATGAAATAAATAAGTGCTTATTTATAAATGAATGTAGTGTGCCACTGGAGCCTATCTCACAAAAACAAACTTGTAACACTGGTAAAATATTGTCCACTTAAACAATATTTCCTAATGCTCTTAAGCCTCTAAACGCCCAAACAAAACCGAAGGAAAAAGGCATGAGTGAAGTCCAGGGTTTAAGCAGACCAACCAACCGACTGATGACGTGCCCACAAGTAGCCGGCTTTTCATGACTTCAGTAATCCTTTCTGAGGTGCGTTGAACCCAGGACAGTTCAATGCATGATTGTCTAAATGATTGTGTCTAATACAGGGATAAGTGCCAACTGTCCTGAACACCTGAAGTGAAGAAGAAAGAGTGTAAGAGTATGTAAGAGAAGTTTACAGCGCTGTCCTGTGTGCTCAGTTTGCTGTGTAAACCCTCGTGGCAGTGTGTGTGTGTGTGTGTGTGTGTGTGTGTGTGTGTGTGTGTGTGTGTGTGTGTGTGTGTGTGTGTGTGTGTGTGTGTGTGTGTGTGTGTGTGTGTGCGTGTGTGTATTAGTGGCTGTGGAGCAAACGACACCACAGTCGCCTGGTGCTTGCTCAGGATGGGCGATTGTATCACAGAAAAGTTCTGACGCATAGCCAAGCACTAATTATGATTGTTATTTGATTGGCTTTGCATTAATTGGACTGCTTTGGAACAAGTTGAACTGCTGATAACTTGACCTGGTCTCTACACATCCTCTCTGGTGACAAAAGCCAACCAGTGCCTACACTCCCTCTACGGGTCAAAGAGAGCCCATCCGAGCCCAGCTGTCCTCCCTGTCCCCCAGCTTCTACAGAGGAACAATACAGGCTGTTCTAACCAGTAACATCTCTCTGTGGCTTGAAAGCAGCAGTGTCTCGGACAGGAAGGCACTGGGGAGGGTAGCGAGGACTGCAGAGAAAATAATTGGTGTCACTCTACCATCCATCAGTGACCTGGCAGAAGGCTGCCGCCTATCCAGGGCAAACAGGATCATACGAGACATCTCACAAACCTTTAACTAACTGTTTCTCTCCTGCCTTCAGGGTGATGGCACAGGAGCCCGAGGTGCAAAACAGGCAGATTCAGAAGACAATTAATACAAATGTCAGTAAAGGCTGTGCAATGTAGTTTCAACATACTGTGTATATAAAAATCTGATTTATTAATATTTAAATGGATCATTATTTTAATAGTTCTAGAATTGTATATACACTCACAGTGTTTTTTTATGTCTTTATCTATCTATCTATCTATCTATCTATCTATCTATCTATCTATCTATCTATCTATCTATCTATCTATCTATCTATCTATCTATCTATCTATCTATCTATCTATCTATCTATCTATCTATCTATCTATCTATCTATCTATCTATCTATCTATCTATCTATCTATCTATCTATCTATCTATCTATCTATCTATCTATCTATCTATCTATCTATCTATCTATCTATCTATCTTTCAGCGTTATATAAACAAGGCTGATTTAAATTGAAATCATTGAAAAGGAACACGTGTTTTGCATCCCTGTAATCCTCTGTAGCTGCAAAACTTTCCAGTCTCCAAATTTTACATAACTCGAGTTAAGTAGCAAGTGATCCAACATTCCTCTTCACATTTCTTCCCTATTTGAAAACACCTGATCTAAGCCTCAGCCTGTGTCCACTCAACACTGTAAAAGATTAGTTAAAAGAAACAAAACTACTCTGTTTTGTGGTTTGTTTTGCTGATTAGTGCATCTTTTATAGTTTCTTTTGTCTCCCTTTTCAACCTTTTGATTTTTTTCAAAGTGATGTCCCTTCTCTGCACTTCTTGCTCAACTCTTACCCATCAATCATCCTCTTACTTCCTCTCCTTTCCTCCTGCAGGATACTCCATGTCTGAGCCGGGCAACATTTCATACAATTACAGTCAGTGGAAAGCTGTGATTTCATTCTCTCTCTCCATCAGTGATTTGAGAGTAAATGGGTGAGGCACCTGGAGAGCATACAGTAATGGATCAGAGGGTTGATAAAAATAGCCGAGGGAAACGAGTGAGGAGGGGAGGACACATGACTCCATCCTCTTCCAGCAGCGGGGCCTGTGGTTACATCTGAACCTTGTGTTGCTCTGGGAGAGGAGCGGATGGAAGTGTTTTTTTCCTTGAAAGACGTCGCTTTGAACCAAACTTTGCCTTCCTCTAAAAGAGACGACAGTGCTCTGGATTGAATTCAGATGTGTGGTGCAATTGGAAGCTCTTGCTCTATTATTCCATCTAGTTGTGATGAATGAGTGGTTTCAGTGTTTTATAACAAGCAGAGGATGTGGACTGCAGGCATTCTTCAAAAGCTAATATCTTCTTTCACAGCTGTACACGTTTCCTTCATCTGAAGCGGAGACAGAAGGAGCTCCAGTGGGGAGAAGGGACATGTATAAATATGCAGATTCATGGTGTTCCTTACTTGCCCGGTTACATTCATTTGAGAGAACACACAAGACCTCATTCGTGAACATTTGGTCCAGGTTTAGTCTTGACTTGCAGTTCTTCATGCTGTCTTCACACTCAAACTTGATTAGACTGTAATATCTCATCTCCCATCTGCTGGGAGACAGATGGATGAAGAACAAATTAACTTTATTGACTTAATCAAAACCAAAATCACAGTAAGACAGAAACAACAACAAAAAAATCCAAAAACAGCAGAGCAAGGCAAGGCGCATGGCGAATGAGGACTACAGATGAACGTGGAAATGATCTCAAATTTAATTGGAATAAAGTTGGTTTATAACTTGTACTGAACGTTCATTTTTTTTTTGTGCTCCATTGTTCTTGTAGTTTGTTGTGCTGGTCTGTCTCCTCTTTTTCTCTTCTGCACATGTTTGCTGACCAGATCCTCAGGAGCTGCATGCTGACCTGCAGACCCATCTCTGACCATCCCAGTGTTCACCTCCACCTGTCTGTATAGGTGTCTCTGTTGGAGACCTGCTGACATTCTGACCTGCAGTCCCCCCCTCTGACCTGCAGTCCGCCCCTCTGACCTGCAGTCCCCCCCCTCTGACCTGCAGTCCCACCTCTGAACTGCAGTCCGCCCCTCTGACCTGCAGTCCCACTTCTGATCTGCAGTCCCACTTCTGACCTGCAGTCCCACCTCTGACCTGCAGTCCCCCCCTCTGACCTGCAGTCCCACCTCTGACCTGCAGTCCCACCTCTGACCTGCAGTCCCACCCTCTGATCATCCCAGTGTTCACCTCCACCTGTCTGTATAGGTGTCTCTGTTGGATACCTGCTGACATACTGACCTGCAGTCCCACCTCTGACCTGCAGTCCCACCTCTGACCACCTCAGTGTCTGCTGTCTACACCTGTTTAGATAGTGGTCTCTGTAGTCCACCAACTAACCAGGCATCAGTCATAATAAAAGTATCCTGAACTCTTAGGTGTCCATTTAAGGGCTAATTATTACAAGTACGTTTTTTCTTATGCAACATTGACAATAGATTTATGCCTCCTCCTCTCTCTGATCTTCATCCTCTCTTTCCTTTCTCCCTCTTCTTTTCTTCCTCTGCCCGGGTGGTCTTCAGCAGGAAGGTCCCCCCTTAGGGTCCAGGTCCTGCTCAGTTTTTCTTTCCTCTTAAAGGAGAGTTTTTTTACTTGCCATTGTTAGTTTTAATATTTGCTAGGGGGTCACAATCTATGTTTCAGAAAAGCACACAGGGACAATTTGTATTGTAACAAACACTATATAAATAAACTTGAATTTGATTTTGAAATGTTTGTGTGAATTGGCACTATATACATGAATAATTAACACAATAAAGGTATACTGATCTTAAGTAGCATGTCATAAATGATTGCCAAGTTTAGAGGTTTTTAAGAGAATGTGAGGGAGCAGCATCCAGGACTTTGACACCTGGGTGTTACTGGTCTCTTAAAAACTGAAGAGACGAGGGAGAGTTTTCTATACAACAGCTCTTTTACAAAAATCAAGGAAAGACTTAGGGAACATTTTACAGTGAGAGGGATTATATACTACTGGGGAGGAACAACAAGAGTTGGTGGATTTTGATGTGGCTGCATGGCGGAGGTAAGAAGACCTGGAATATTACGATGAAGCTGAAATGACAAACTTACGTGTCATGTCAACACTCACTGAAATACTCGGCTTTACACCTAACTGATGCTTAGCAGGTGTGATTATTATGTTAGAGCCTTAGTTTGCTCTTGCTGATAAATGTATTGATTGATAGTCCATCCATCCATTATCTACACCCGCTGTATCCGTTTCCGGGTCACGGGGGTCTGTCGGAGCCTATCCCGACGCATATCAGGCGAAAGGCAGGGGTCCACCTGGACAGGTCGACCAAAGATAGTAATTAATTTAATTAGTTTAAAGTACTTAATAATTTGATTTAATTGGAATATAATTGTATTGTTATTTGGTTGGACTTGTATTGAATTTACTTAGTTTCTTTGTACATCAGCTCGAGACAGCATCTTTTGTGACTTGGGTCAAACTGGATTAAAGTAAATGAATAAATAAATAATAATAATAATTATTATTACAATAAACCTGGCCTCCAAAGCTGAATTTAGAGGCCAGGTGATGATTGTTTGACAAATCACCACTTGATTTGGGTCTCTGACTGAGTGAGGCAGCTTATCACAGAGTCACTGTTGACTGACGAGGAGCAAAGCTGATTTGTGAGGCTGCAGATACCGTCTGGTGTGGTCCAGGGTTCAGAGGTTGTTGAGTCAAACAGTCTCAGCTGAATCCAGCAGCAGACTGACTGTCTCATGGATAGGATTTGAAGGTTATAGCCTCGTCTCCCACAATCAGCTCAATCGGCAGTCTCGCAGCCAAAGGTCCTCATTTCATTGGCCCGTTACGGAGGGCAGCCAGGTGCATAAATCAGTGGAGTCGAGCGCAAGGTACACATTTATTTTCAAAAAAGATGCTAAATAAGGAGTAGACCACAATTTCTGTTCAGTTTACAATAGATTTGTTTTGGAGTTTAAAGAGTGAATTCTTAGTAGACCTTAGAAAACCACTCAGGGAGGCAACGCAGAGTTCAAGTAAACCCAATCCTCCAAGTTCTGAAACAACAGGCATTAAACAAGATCCAGACATCCAGTTTCAGGCCCAAAAAAATCCAACCACATCTTTCTCAATACATGAAGAATGCATGAACTGTACGAGCGAATGAGAAAAAGTTAAGGATATGGAGGTTCATGATGATGATGATGATGATGATGATGATGATGATGATGATGATGATGATGATGATGATGATGATGATGATGATGATGATACTTCCCCTGGAGTCAACAAGTGCTCAGGCAGGACTATGTGGTGTGCAACAAGCAAGTTATTATCTGAAATTGGCACCATGAGACTTCATATTTGCTTTTTGTTCTCGCGTCTATGCTGTAATATTCTCCGTTTTTGCAGAGACAGAGAGTGGAGATGAAGATCTTAAAATATATTCTCTGCTGGAACTCTGCTTTGTTCCTCCCTCTGTCAGGAGTTCATTAGTTGGTTACTGGAAAGGTCAGATGAGCCAACTCATGGGTCTGTCATGGTTTTGGGTTCGATACCTTAGTCTTATTTTTTTACTCTTCTTTAGTTTATATTTATTTTGCTTGTCCTCCTTTGTTGATTTGACTCTGGTTAAGTGTAAATATTTTTTTTCTTGCCAAATCTAATTTTTCTTCTTGTGATTGTTCATATTAGTATTTTTACTGTTTCTTAACTCAGACTTCATTGTGAACAGGTTTCTGCTTTGAAGTGACCTGCATGTGCATGTGCATGTGCATGTGCATGTGCACAAAGTGACGTCAAATGCAACGCGTCAGGTGCACAGAAGTAAACATGGACGCAGCAACACTGACCTTCAAGTTTCTTTTTTAGGCTTTTGCGCAGTGGAAACTGACAAATTCATAAACTAACTATGAGGAAAAGGAGCACATTTTTAACACTGGCCATGAGTGACAGAATGGCTTAATTATTTGTACAGAGATGTGTGTGGAGGAGGAGTGGAGGAGGAGTGGAGGAGGAGTGAAGGATGGTCACATGGCCGGTTCACTGAAGCAGATTTTATTAAAAAAAAAAAATCACACCAGTAAAAATGGTGGTATTAATCACATAACAGTGACAGCAAAGACAGATGAACTGCGACCTGACAGTTCAATCTGAAGTCTCATTAGAAAACATCAGATACGTATCTGATTTAGGACCACGTATGACAGTGACCCAGGTCTGATGTAAAAACAAAAAAAGTAGGATTTTCAGCTGTTTTGAGCTGTTCATAAACAACAACAACAAAAAAAAAAAATCAGATTTGGGCCACTTTTGCCTGCAGTGTAAACATAGCCTAAGAGTCATGTTGATGAAGCAGCATCATTGTCTGTGCACGTGCACGAATGTTGAAAGTAAAAATGTCAGTTTGTGCTATGTCATTTTTTTCACATTGGTGCAGCATGTGAATGTCTCTGTATTAGTCTCCATCGCAGGGCCACACAGAAAGACCCACCGGGCCGGGAATCGAACCAGGAACCTTCTTGCTGTGAGGCAACAGTGCTAGATTTAACTTTTCTGTGTGTGGACTCTTTACCTGTCAGTTTCTTTGAGATTTTTTATGATCATTCAAAATGTTATGGACATTTCTTTTAGTGATACAACTTCAAGCCTTTTGATGGTGGTGCAGCTGTCCTTCAAATCTTTGTTTGTTTTTCTTCGATATTGAGATTTAGGTATTCAGAACCCTTCAGTCAGTTTACTCCACAGTTGTATCATACACGAAAAAGACTGTATTAAAACTGGTTGCGGATGAGTGGACAAACTATCGCTGCTGGGGGGGCATCAGTTAGAAAGCCACGACTCTTGACGTTCCTTTTTAATCTTTTATTCTTGTTTAATGTGAAAAACAAACATACCCACCAGTGGCAAACAACAGTAACATAAATACACAGCTTATAAGAATATGCGCGGGACCGTGGAACCGCAGGACCGTTGATGCGCGGGACCGTGGAACTGCTGGACTGTTGATGCGCGGGACCGTGGAACTGCTGGACCGTTGATGCGCGGGACCGTTGATGCGCGGGACCGTGGATGCGCGGACCAATTAGTAGCACTCAACGAGTTAACCATACACCTGAACACCAAAATATGACACTAGGTGATAACATAAAAGAACAAATTAAGGATGTTTGGTTGTTCACCTCAAATGTCACCCCATTTTTGGACACTGGGGAAATAAATCTTAATTAGTATTTTACTGTGATTTATGACACTAGGAATAATTGGTGAAGAAATGCAGATGGTGCTGTCATGTGTGAATAAGACAGAAATTGTAGACACCAAAGACACCTCGGAGCTCGGTGTCGCCCCGGGGGTTGCAGAACGGGGCATTGTAGGGGAACAGATATTTTTCCGAGCATTGCGTTTGGAGACGTTAACACAAACCCTGCGGCTGACTGGGTTTACATAGTTTATCGGTTGGTAATACTTTAACACTATGTTGATTCGAATCTGCATGAACAGTTGTCTAAAATGGTCTTGATGAGTCAAATACTAAGATTAATTACAGAAATTGTTTTACTTACCAGTCATTGACCAGCAAGAATTTGTCCTTTTATTTGATCTTTTTTTACACAATGGCCATTGAAGATAACATATTATCTAAGCAAATAAATACATTGTACTTGAAAGCATATGTTTTGTTTTGCCCATCAGCTGAAACATTTTCAGGTAACTCAACCTTGTCACTTTGTTTTTGAGCACCTTGAATGAAAATAGTTGATTTGGTGACTGTTTCAATTTTCAGGGTTGCAGTTACACCATGGATTTAGACTAGATTAATTTTGTTATATTTAATAAATGTTGCCATAGACATTTCATTAAGACCTAAGGAAAATGTGTCACCATAATAATGATATTATTATAACCTGCTGGAATTTTCATTGTTATTTTCAGACTGAATTTTTGGGGACTCGAACAGCCCTGGTCCTCTTTGGCCCTCAGTGGAGATTTTAGTGTGGAGGGAGCTGCCGTCTGTGGAGAACCGGATTCTGCCAATATAAACACGCATCACAAACACCAGAACGCAGAACATACTCACCAACATTTGAATAACATCAAATCTGATATACAGGTGTTGAAAGTATGACTGATAAATTCCACCTTGTGAGTTTTAGCCTTCGGTATGTCGAGCAGGCTTCTTCATACAGTATAGTTTTGGTTCATTAGGACTGTGCAACCTTTATACTTCAGAGGAGACATGATAGACCCAGTCATCAGTTGGTTTCAGTCACTTTAAATACTGTAAACATTCTTCCCCTGCTATGTTTTTGCAGTACAACAGGATACTACTCTGTCCTGCTCTGCCAAGTGACTGCAAGACGGTTTACAAATACACAAATAAACACAAATGCATACAAATTCCAGTTTTTGATTCATTTTCAACTACACATAGCTGTCTTTTTAAACATTGAACACCACCAGGCCTCATAATATCAAGATATCACAATCTGACAGGATGTAGACTCCACACAAGTGGCCGGAAAAAGAGTGTGTGTGTGTGTGTGTGTGTGTGTGTGTGTGTGTGTGTGTGTGTGTGTGTGTGTATGTGAGAGAGAGAGAGAGAGAGAGAGAGAGAGAGAGAGAGAGAGAGAGAGAGAGAGAGAGAGAGAGAGAGAGAGGAAACTTGGTGTATTCCAGAGACGTCTGCGTTGACGATGCGGTGCTGGAGCAACAGCTACCCCTGGTGGCCTTCTGGAGTCACTGCCGCGTCCTGCAGGATTTACCAGGAATCCCACATGAGACGTTTACTTTCATTGTGTGACCTTGTGACACAGTTTCCGTCAGACAGGTACAATATCGACATTTGGTGTGATTGTGCCTTTTGCTGAAATTAAGATGATTAAGATGATGACGTACAAAACTTCATATAAGATTTCTATATACCATATTTTATTAAAATACTTTGTATTCAGGCAACCCACTGGTTGTACATCATTTTTTTCTTTATACAGTGTTAGAGAGGAAGAATGACACTGTGTGAAACTTTTCCTGACGCCTCAGACTTTAATGAGCTTTTTAGGATTATGGCATTAGTCAATGATAAATGGAAAAATGTACTTTATATATGAAAAACAGCTCAGAACTAAGCAACATCACACAATCTAAGCAGAAGCTTAAGAAGATGAGAGGATATTTTTGTATTTAGGCAGATAGACCCCTGAACACACCTCAGAATCACTATGAACTGCTACACGGGCTTAAGCTGCAGGTTTTGTCATGGCCTTTGAAGACTCCTAACCTAAATGTCAATAATTTGTCAATACCGTGGAAAATAGAAATAGCAGCGCATGCAAGACAGCCGAAGGATCCTGCTGTTGGGAAAGCTTTTCGCAGGAAGAAGGAGTGAATCAATGACCTCAACATGAACTGAGAGACTCAGTTACCCATAAAAAGCGTTTTCAAGAATATGATGCAAACCTGTGTTGTGTCCCCCCGCCCCCACAAATTGCTCATCTCCTTTTCATTTTTATCCTCAGTACTTAAAAAGATAAATATAAAAATGTGATCCATTCATAAAATAAATGTCTTATCTTATATTTCATCTTTGGAATGAGGTCATATTTTACTTCATAATACAGTCCCACAGTTTTCCCAAAGTGACTCTGGCTGTTTAAAAATGACCATGTAACCATGCTTCCTGTAAGTCTTCTGTCTCAGCAGAGATTTTTATTTTATTTTTTAAATTTTTTAATTTGAACGGAATCTGCACAACAGCTCGTGTTAGATCCTGTTAGGTTCCCACAGGCAAAGACAAGGTTCACATAACAAAAGTAAAAAACAAATAGTTAACAAAAACATGCAACACCTCTGTAGGTATTGATCAGTTTCTTTTCTTTGATCTGGCAGTCAGGATTTTTTTTATTTTTATCAGTCGATATTTAAAAGTGCATACATTATTCAACCGGTTTACAGATATACATTTACATTAAATCGTAATTAAATTATACTTTTTTTCATTTATTGCATTAAGAACTCCAAAATGTTTATTATTATTATTATTCTTCTTTAAGTTTTTTATTCAGGCGCGTTCAGTCCGGTACAATCTGTCAGAGGACGGGGGCCTGATGGGTCCTTCTTGCGCTGATCCTCCGCTAGCCGCCTCACGTTCACCGACGGCGGAGAAAAACCGATCAAAACCCGGAGTTCGTCGGAGAACCGAGTCGGTCCGGAGTTCGTCGGAGAACCGAGTCGGTCCGGAGTTCGTCGGAGAACCGAGTCGGTCCGGAGTTCGTCGGAGAACCGAGTCGGTACGGAGTCACGATGGGCGGCAGGACGAGCGCGATAGCTGCGGGCGTGTGCGGGGCGCTGTTCGTGGGTTACTGCATCTACTTTGACAGGAGGAGACGGAGCGACCCGGACTTCAAGAACAGGCTGCGGGAACGTGAGTCTTCACCTCCTTCACCTCCCTCCTCCTCTTGACCTCCTTCAGCTCCTTCATCTTCTTGACCTTCTTCACCTCCTTCCTCCTCTTGACCTTCTTCACCTCCTTCCTCCTCTTGACCTTCTTCACCTCCTTCCTCCTCTTGACCTCCTTCACCTCCTTCCTCCTCTTGACCTCCTTCACCTCCTTCCTCCTCTTGACCTCCTCTTGACCTCCTTCACCTCTTTTTTCCTTTTCACCCCCTTCGCCTCCTTTCTCCTCTTCATCTCCTTGACCTTCACCTCCTTTCTCCTCTTCACTGCCTTCACCCTCTTGACCCCCTTCCTCCCCTCACCTCCTTTCTCCTCTTGACCTCCTTGACCTCCTTCCTCCCTTTTACCTTCTTCCTCCTCTCTCCCCTTGGCCTTCTTCACCTTCTTCCTCATCTTCACCCCCTTCCTCCCCTTACTTTCTTCCGCCTCTTCACCTTCTTCACCTCCTTCCTCCCCTTTGCCTCCTTTACCGTCTTCACCTTCTTCCTCATCTTTACCTCCTTCACCTCCTTTTCCCCTTTCACCTCCTTCACCAGCTTCACCTTCTTCCTCATCTTTATCTCCTTCAGCTCCTTTTCACCTCTCACCCTTGTTACCTCCATCCTCCCCTATAAATCATTCACCTCCTTCCTCCTCCTTCACCTCCTTCCTCCTCTCTACCTCCTCACCACCTCCCTCCTCCCCTTCACCTCCTTTTCACCCTCTTCAACTCATTCACCTTCCTCCTCCTCTTCACCTCCTTCCCCCTCTTGATCTCGTGCACCTCCTTCCTCCCCTGCACCTCAGGGTCAGGTGCTGATTGTGGCGTAAAATCAGCCTAATTGACGTAGGTAGTGTGACATTATTAACCTTTTTGAGGTTTTAGTGACATTTGTGAGGTTTTTATGTCTGTTGTAACGGATTTTAGCCCCAGCTGGGGTTCAGTAAACGAGACAACTGCAGCGCGCCAGCGTCCATGGAGGAGCTGTGTTAAGTCTTTGCGTGGATGACCAGACCTGAGGAGGTGTTGTCTTCACATTCATGTTCTCCGTTCACGGATGTTTGAGTGGTAAAGACACGCAGGTCAAATTGAGGATGTTCTGCCTCCAAACCTCCTACCGGTCTGCGGACTGAAGTTCAACCCTCCATATGAGCCTGGTTGACTGAAGTTCAACCCTCCATGTGAGCCTGGTTGACTGAAGTTCAACCCTCCATGTGAGCCTGGTGACTAGAAGATGTTCTTCTCCTACCTTATTGTTCAACTCTGCAGTTGTAATTTCAGTGTGTATTTGACAGCTTGGTGCCTCCTACTGCGGCATCATAACAAAGCAGGACTATTTGCTCTCTGCTGACGTGACTGACGTGACCTGGAGCGCAGAATCATTCACAAATGCAACAGTGCACAACAGTAATCGCACATGTCCGGCCTCCTGGGCGTCTTTCCAGCTGACGATTATCGCAGTCTTATCACGCTTTTACTGGGTCAGAAGGCCAGCTCCTTTGGCGTGGACGCAACACGCTGTATAAGACGGGACCTGAGAAGGATTAAGGGTTTCTTTGAAGTGGTTTTGATGATTGTTCACACAAAGCAACTTAAACAGCTACAATCTGAACTCTGTATTTAAAGTTTTTGTCTTTTTGTCACAGGGAGAAGAAAGCAGAAGGTGGCCAAAGAGAGGGAAGGCCTGGCAAAGGTGACCACTGTACCTGGATTAGGAATAACATTAGGAACCAAAGGCCTCATTTCAGGATGAAGACGCGTAACACGGGTTACACAACGGGGGGGTTTAAACAGGTTTTGCAGCACAGTGGGCTGTAGTGTCCTGCTGAAGGACTCCGCTGCCTTCAGGGAGTGCTGGCGCCCTGTGGCTTGGATGTGCAAGTACAACCTTACCAAACACTGGGGGGAAAAGAAGTAGAAAAAGTCAAAGTGGGAACTGAATTCTCAAGGAAAGTAACTTCAGAGCGCCTCCATGTAGACGTCTTTTTGGTTGGTTTTGGACCCAGTTGGCAGCCACCACGCATCCAAATCCATCAACTCGCCTCCCCTTCTGATTACACGGCTTAGTTTACATTTTCAGAGCCATTCGGAGGAAATGTGTCCAAGCCAGGGAAAAGTTTGCTTCAAACTTGACAGATTGATGGAAGGACAGAAATGATTAAGGCGCTTGTACATGTTAAATTATAGCGCCACATTTTGACCAAATGGTCAGGCTTATTTGCATCAGTTGGTGGTTGTTTAATTTTGTTTTCATACTGATATAAAGCTCACTTTTAATTTTTAAACTAATTGTTTTATTTAGAGCAATCTTCATTGCACAGCTACAGTAACTGCAGAAGCTAGATAAGATTCCTGAACATTGGTTGTCTGGCAGCTCCCAGACCTGAAGGATGCAGAAGCGGTGCAGAAGTTCTTCCTGGAGGAGATCCAGCTGGGGGAGGAGCTTCTGGCTCAAGGTAGCCCCCACCCAGCACCACCACAATACTCACGCCCCACACAAGTGATCACTGAATATTCTGAATTCTTCTCAGATAAAAAGAGAATTCAGAACTTTTAGTGAAATTGATAAACCAAGTGAAGATCACAGCTTAATATCCAGTAAAACGGCATGTTTTTGTATCATCACTGGCAGCAGCTAGACATCGTTTATGGAAGCACTGTTCATTTCAAGTGGATAACGGTTTTTGTCTTGTGTTTGTGTACAGGAGACTACGAGAAGGGTGTGGACCATCTGACCAACGCCATCGCCGTGTGCGGTCAGCCTCAGCAGCTGCTGCAGGTGCTGCAGCAGACTCTGCCTCCACCCGTCTTCCAGATGCTGCTCACCAAACTGCCCAGCATTAGTCAGGTAGGGGACAAACGCGGCTTCGCCGGGGCCACTGACCCAATCCTGCTATGGTGACACGGTTTTCATTTTTTTGTCTTTTCCAGTTGTCACTGCACTAATCTGTGCTTTCTTCGGTTTTATCCTGCAGCGCATTGTGAGTGCACAGAGTCTAAGTGAGGACGATATAGAGTAAGGAGCAGACCCACATCCATCCACTCGTCATCTTCCTCGTGTGGACCGTCTCCTCCATCACAACCTGCCAGACCCTCAGCCTCCGTTGCCCCAGCTAAGGTCACTTCCCACAAAAAGCATAGCCAATGGACTTAGTTTTTTATTGCGGGTTTATCCTTGTCCGTTTTAAACTTTTGTTATCCATTTGGGGTATTGGAGTCAGGTGATCATGGTCTAATGATCATAAGTTCATAAAAAACAAAAACGTGCAGCGCTTGTCCTTATTTCTCCATCAGTAAATTGATGGACGTACGAATCAACTGGACTGTGTTTTGTTGAATGTCTCTTCAGGGTGGTGCGACACCATCCTGACAGCATCATCCGCCAGGTTCACTGCGTGTGACCTGTTTGTACCAGCCGTCGTCGTCATGGTATTAGTAGTAGAGCCGAGGAAACGAGTCTTCTGTCTGCTTGGACATTTTCTGAGTATTTATTGTAAATGCTATCGGTTGTCACTCTTTTCAGTCTAACTTGGAAACACCTCTTTTTAAAAGTAATGTTAATTTCAGTTTGAGGGGGTTAACCTCTTTTGAAAAAATGAAAAATAAAAAAGGGGAAAAGTAACTTGGTTGTCTTGATTTATATGTGGTCTGTTTGTGTCTGTTCCAGTGATTTTTCTGTAAAAGGAAGCTTGATTATCCGAGCCTGTAATCTGAGGAAGGAAGCTGGAAAAATGATCGTAAACTGCCGCTGAATTCACTTTGCTGTCTCACTGCAGCAACAAACACAAAAACCGCTCAGTTCTCCAGATCTGCTTCTGTCCTGCAAACTGCCAACCATCTTTAGCTGTTTCTTTCTGTCTACCTTCGGTTCACATCTGTGAGACGATGTGGACAAATCTGGAGAATTAGTTCAGAGAGAATCAGCAGGATGCCGAGGCGTAACGGAGACTTCAGCACTCTTTAAAAGCATTAGTCGGAATTGCATAAGAGCTTTTTGGGGCACCGTGAAAACTGGAGATTTTTAAAAAATACATTTGCTAAAAGTCCACATTTAATCACCAGAGAATGCAACCTATCACATTTTTACACAGAGGAAATGCTGTATACCATCATAAGAAAAACATTTTGAATTTGATGGGAGCAACGGGTCTTAAAAGAGAAAAAGAAACGTTGGCGTTTACTGTGTGATGACGTCTCTTAAACAGCCTGTCTAGTAACGACATCAGCTGCTCGGGAGGAGCGTTGTCCCGTTCCTGTCTGGGCAGCCCGGGCTGCAGGCGGACCCGGGCTGCAGGCGGGCCCGGGCTGCAGGCGGACCCGGGCTGCAGGCGGGCCCGGGCTGCAGGCGGACTCTTCATCCATGACGCAGTGCTGTTGTGGTGGACACGTTTCTTTCTCAAGCTACAAGGCCTCACTGGAAAAGAGGCTAACTGGGAGTAAATGTTGATGTAAAACCTTTATGTGTCTTTCAGAGGCTTTTCAGCTGAGGCCTGAGAAGCCAGATTCTGACCTGTCTGACCTCAGGAGAGATTTCTACTCCACCTCAGTGCTTTTCAAATTAGTTTCTGCTCAAAAAAGTGGCAGCATTTCTGGATCACGCTCATATGTTGATCCTCTCTTCACAGACCGAGCTGTTTTACATTCGTGATGCCACAGTGAAGTGTGCTATTTGGGAATTCCCGGAGTGTATTGGACACTGCATTACAGAGCCATGTCTGTTTTTAAGGCAGTGCAACCTGAGCGCCGAGGATCCTGGACGACCACGGCCAAGAATAGGAGCGTTTTTCTGAAATGTTTTTAGTAGGGTTCTGAAGCTCTGCTCATCTTTGCTTTGGACACTCATCCTCCTCAAAATGCTCCTTATCTTCAGTCACGCAGTGGACCTTCTGCCAGGTGATCCCGTAATTCCAAGATGTTCCTCCGAGGGTTTCTTCTCAGTACACGTTGCTTTTCCACTTTTCCAGTCTTTAACTGATCATGTCCCAACGTTTTTTTTTTAGGTGTTTTTTAGGTGTTAAATTCAAAATGTATTTTTCTTAAGACTAAACATTCGCTCCATTTGAATTGGAAGTTGTAAATAAAAACAAGTTTGAGATTTGCAGGTCACTGCATTCATTGATCAAATAATTGTTTTAATTTGCATGTGAGTTTTGGAGTGAGGGTTGTGTTTTTGTCCTCACCCTCCATGGACTATAATAGTTTACTGTCAGGAGACGCTCACCGGAAAACTACCAGGATTCTTCTATTGTGGATAAGATGTCCCTGAGGAAAGTTAAAGGAAAAGTGAGGAGTGGCTGGACGCCATCAAGCAGATAAGTGCAGCTGGAAATGAGACACCTCATGTCTGAAAGGCTTTAATGTCGCACAGCCTGCAGGACTGATTAATGTGACGTCTGACGGATTAAGAATACCTTTTCTTTTTTTTTTTTTCCATCTTTCTTACCAGGTGCTGGACAAGAAAAATGACAACACATCTGCATGGTCGCAAACTTGTGTAGAAATCATTTATGGAGCGTCAAAACCAGCATGGTGGTAGTTTAAAAAGCAAGAGGCTACCTGTGCACCTGTCAGAACATTTACTTGATCATAAATGTGAGCGTGAAATACAGGACATTCATCTGAAGGCAGTTTATTCACTTTTAGGAAGATTTTACTGATTCCCTCAGTAGATCTCACAGTGTAGGCTACGCAGTCCAAATGAAATGTAGAATCATACGTTTATCAGTTTAAATAAATGATTTCAAGGCCAATAGGCAGAAGGCAGTAAAACAGGTGGGGGACCAGCAGCCCCCCAGTTCCTGGGTGTTTCGCCTGCTGAGACAAACTTTGCGCACTAATCAGCAATATGTTGCCCTGCTTCAGACTTACTCAACTTTGTTGATCCCTCTGGAAATTCATCCTCCAGCAGCTTAAACAGCAAGACTCGGCACAAAGGGTTAAAAAAAAGATTATTGCACATATAACGACCATTTTGATATGTTTTGCTGCTGACTGATGAGGTGGATGCCGACTTCCTGTTACCTCCTCCCACCCACCTGAGGAGTTGTACAGCCTGATGGGCTGCAGGACAAAGTCGTTCTTCTGTGATCCTTCGATTTAAATAAAAAAAGAGGAAAGACGACGCACCGGCCTGTGGTCTTATCGCCATCTCACAGCACAAAGAAGATTTTTTTTTGAGCATCTGAATAATTTCTCTGTCTCACAAGGGAATGCCCTGCTACGATGACGAGCACCAGCCTTCCTAATGGGGACTAGAAATACACATAACCCGAACAAACCCCAACACCTATCAGGCTGGGCCAGTGTTTCCATGGTGATTCACTTGCTTACTCCGATCCTAACCAAGCAAGCAATGAAAGGTGCTTTACTCTGAGGTTCAGCATTTTACGTAACTTGAACAAACTCGCGTTTTGTTCAGAAGAGTCGTTTTTATGGTGATTCACATAAACAAATCGACAGGTAAGTATTTAGAACCCCCCCCCCCATTCCCATGTGTCAACACCCCACATCACCTATACTGTTCTTACCACTCTGCAATGATGGATGGGTGGATGGATGGTTGGTTGGATGGACGGGTGGATGGGTATTTCTAAAAAATTCAGTCCCACCTTAAGTTCTGACTGATTAAAAAACGTACACCACAAAACCTGTTTCAATACAAATGTATTTTTGTAAAACATTCTTCATAAACAAATAAAGTCTCACTTTAACAGAGTTGTTAAAATCGTTTTAGCCAGGTGAAAAAAGTAACTCGAACAAAACTTAAGAGTTTGACAGACCTCTGCATAACAGCGTTGCCGTGACAATAATGTTTACAGCGTTCTCGGGTTTTCAGACACCCCGTAAACGGGCTCTGGTCATCGTCCTGAGCGCAGAAGAACCAGAACTACAAGTTTGTTTCTGTCAAACGATGAAGATTTCCTCAGAGCTCAGATATGAACAGTCTTTTTTGGCTTCACTCTCTTCTTCAGACCTTTCTTCTTAGTCTTTTTGCTTGGATCCACCATCTCTCCTTTAAAAGAGGTGGACCTTTTGGCCGTCTTCTGCCGATTTCCGGTGAACTTCTTTGGGGACCTGAAACCTCCTGGACCAGGTCCCCGCTCCCCTCCTGAGCCCTTGGCGATGTTGGAAGGATTCTTTGAGGGTCCTTTGCCTTCAGACTTGTTCTTCTGCTTCTCCTTCTTTACTGACCTCTTCACACGGACGGACCTTCCTTCCAGGTCTGACCCGTCCATCTCCAGCGCCAGCTGCACCGAATCAGCATTCTGCAACAGGTAAACAAAAACACAAACAAACCTTCAACATTTCCATTTACATACTTCAGAAAACAGACCTGCAGACTGCAGACCTTTCAGTACTTTCCTCATATTGAACACGTTTCTAAACCATGAAACTGTGTGACTTGACTTGTCCGTACTTCAAACAGGATGTAGCCGAATCCCTTCCCTAGTCCGGACTTCTGGTCTCGCACCAGACGCACCGCCTCCACGGTTCCGCATGGCTCGAAATGTCTTCGGAAAGCCAGCTCATTTATTTCTACAGAGACACAACAGGGCAGCTCGAAGTTAAACCCACAATTGTCCAGCGTGAAGCGTTTCACCAGCTTCAGCTCTGCACGGCGACTCACCGAAGGACAGGTTCCCCACAAAAACAGAACGCTTGTGATCGTGCTGCAAGACAAAAAGAGGCGTTCTCAGCAAACGCAGGCAGCTTTGTGAATTAAACGGGTCGACTGTGAAGTTTGCAGACTCACCGATGAGCTGTCTGTTACTCTGTCCACTCGGATGTGGAAGTCTTTCTCTATCTCCATCCCGTTCCTGTAGGACAGACGGAGACACTTGCATCAGTTTGTACATATTTAAATGCTCAGGTTGTTTGGTGGGTGGAAAACATGATGAAGTTCATGTCAGGAGCGCTGCACCTCTCCAGAGCTTTGGCGACGCCATCCTCCTTTTTAAACACCACATATGCGTTCATACTTTTCCTCTGGGGATGAATTTTGCGTCTGCAAAGTGAAAAGAAGTTAATTATCCACACAGGAAGCCAGTTTTAGTGATGATTTATTTTAACAAGTAGATTCTGTTGAGTCTGAAAGCATATAGAGACATAACAATTAAACACAGACGCAAAATAATATTATTACTATTACTATTAATAATAACAACAACATGTTGAAATTCAGCTTTCTGGTACCCTTAATTTCTGCAATGGATTAAAAAAAATTAAGGGTATTTGAGTGCATCGTGAGAAAAAGCACTTTTCCTCAGACCTTTGAAACATGCAGTTTCTGCAAACTAGAAGAGAACAAATCATTTTAGTGGTTCTTCTCTTCACTGCTGTTTAGACGTTTGACTTCCAGCTCTGCCGCCATCTCACATCTACTTACTTAATTGCTGCTACTTTCTGAGACATGGAGGGATCCTCTCTGACCTGCAGCGTGGAAACAGAATAAATCACGTGATCCATCTGATTACTGTAGGTTGTACGTGTGCTTCGTTTCCATTCTTACCACAGAGCGAAACCGGATCGATTCGATGGATCCTTTATCCCTGAAGATACTCCGCAGAGTCTACAGGGGAACAAGTTACAAATCAGGTTCATTTTGCTGATGCATCTGCACCGAGTCTCGGAAAAGTAAATCAAAACTTCTTAAAGGACATTTGAAAACTTCAGCCAGATTCTTAAAGTATTCCTGACGAGTTATTGTCGGAGGTCAGTTCCAGTGCAGATGTGAAGGACGCAGGTCTGGGACTGACGTCCCAAACGCCGTTTTACTGCCTCGACCCCGGAACCAGACGGAACCAGACGGAACGTTCTCGCCACAGAAGAAAAGCCCGGTGATTACGGTGAGAGCATGCGTCAAGGTAAAGTTTCTCTCCCCAGCAGAGGTCCACCAAACTCGATGGGAAAAGTTCCAGCCGTTACAGTTAATGTGACGACACAGAAGTACTGGCACCAATCCAGAGGACAAATAACACAAAATATTTAAATTAGGTGCCGGTCGAGTCTGTGTCCCAACTTGCGTGGCCAGAATTCCGAGTAAGTCCATGCTGTCAGAGCCTCCTACCACGTTAAGATTAAAAAAACTAACAAAACAAGAAGACGTAGCTTTGTGAAATGAGAAATGTGAGCAGTAAGGTTGTGCTTTTTTAACAGTAAACCGTGAAACTGCATCAGGTCAAAGCTGCTTTGAATCAAAGTTCAGTTTTTATCCGGCTGCTTTAATCCCGTCTGGCAAGATGCATCTCACCACATCTGTACCTTCCACTTAATCCTTTATGTCAGCAAACGTTTATTACGGTTTGTGATAATGGTCAGAGGATTTAAAAACCAGTAACACTCGTCTTCGTGAAGGTGAGGAAAGAAGTGACTGATGACGGTGAAAAGATGAAAAGCAAGACTTCAGTGGGTTTAACTGCGAGTGAACATGCCGGATGCATCTACAGTGGAGGCATTTCTGCAGATGACTTCAGTTCCACACGTTTCTCACAAGGAAGCAGACTGGTGTGAGGAACCGCACTCACTTCTTTGGCTGGTTTAGGTTTTTGCTATAATGACTGTAAATAACCTTTTTAGTGCAGCTGGTGGGGAGGTTGCCGACGAACACAGTCCTCGTCCTCTTCGAGGCCTCCTCCAGTTTACTGGCCTTCAGCTGCTGTCGCCTCAGCACCCAGTGCTCTGCGTCGTGCTCTTTGTCCAACTCTAATGTCCTCTTCTTCTTCACCGACACGTTCTCGCCTCGCTCGTCATCATCAGCCGTCTGTAAACTGCTTTCCCTGAAACCAACAGCCGAGAGAGAGAGAGAAGAGGCAAAGCAGTAAAGCGAGGGACGAAGGGTGTCACGCAGAGGAAATCGGAGAAAGTAAAGACATGACGACGATTGTGGAGGATAGACAAGAGCGATGTAAAGACGATGGAGAATAAAAAGAGAAGGACACGGATCTTCTCACCTGTTCTCCAGCTTCAGCTCAGCTGCCAACTTTGTCCTGGGCGACTTCTTGCTCTTCTTCTGACACGATTCATCTCCAACGTCTGGACTTTCCTGCTGCTGCTTGGCTGTTTCTACACTCTTTGGGACGGGCTTGTTTAAAAAAAGAAAGAAACACGAATGTAAATCCAGCCTCAAAGGGTGTCCTGTCTGTCTGTTTTGTTTCAGTTTTCAGAAACAAACGTTAAGGTGCTGCTTTAATAGGCAACATTACACCAATGGTTCAAGTTTGTTTTCATACTGGTGGATTCACGCCAACATGAGCGAGGACTTGCTGGTCCGGGTGCCATTAAACAACAGACTGGTAAAAAGGAAGCGTGAACTACACTGCCAGGCCACTATTTGTATCTCACTCAGTTCATCCAGATGCATGGCATTCTTGTAAATGTATTGATGAGGGAGGACTCAGACATCCAAAGTATTCTGACTGAGGTTACGGTCTGGGCCCTGTGCTGCTGATCCAGATGTTAAACCGTCTCCTACGTCCTGAGCTGCTGTAACAGTTCCAGCCTGATGTGTCCGGAGTTAGAACCGGAGAATATGCTTGTGCAATCAGACAAAAAGACTGAAAATAATACATCATATATATATATACATATATGAAAATAAACATTATAAAATATACCTACTGACAGGAAAAACCTGGTTGCCAGATAACTACATTTTTGGGGCACATAAACGCTGATGCACTCGACACTGAATTGAGTAAATCTGGAGTCTTCGGGTCACAGGACTTTTATTTTCATTGCTCAGCAGTCTAGCGCATGTTTACTGACCAGGAAATTTAAGCCTTTTTTGTTGATCAGCCTCAGTAATAAGAGGTCTTCGTGCGGCTATGCAGCCGTTTAGCTCCACTAACTTGGGTTGTATTCAAAATGCGATTATTCAAATGTTTATACTTTCACTTTTAAACACTGCACTTGGTTCTCTGCAATTACTTTTACAGAAACGTTTTAGTGAGCTCCTAATATAATCATTAAAGATTTTTTATTTTAAAAACATGTCTTGATCAGATGGTGTTTTATCAGTAATCTTACAGGTTTTAATGGTTTGTTGGACAGTTACAAGTATGAACATGAGTGAGGTTTTCAACTATTTACTTAATTAAATCCAATTTATCCGATTTATTGTGGCCCATGCAGTGTACATACTGCAAATAGAAGGTTGTTGCAAATAAACCAAGAAAAGCAGGAGAAGAAAGGTTTGGACATCCTGTAACTGAGAAACAGGGAGTGCAGCATGATTTAACGTTGTGGATGCAGAAGAAGATGGAGCGGCAGAATAATCGGAAACTATTTTCCTGCTGATGTTAATGACTAATTCTGAATTAATGTTTTCAAAATAAGCCGGTCCAAACAAAATGACAGGACTGTGTTATGTTGGAGTTTTTGAGGTGTTGGTCACCTTAGACACCTAAATACATGCTCAAAGTGCAGATTTTGATCTGAATAAGCCAACAGAAGAGTCCGTAACCTACCTTGGGAGCAGGCTGAAACAGCACAGGAGCAGCCGGAGCGGCGCCGCTGAACAAACCTGACAGCGACCCGGAGGCTGCGGACGTCTGCTGGGACAAACTTCCCGACACCTGACCCACCACGTAGTCAGCTGACTGTGGCGCAGACGGTGGCTCCGTTCTGGGGAGAGGAACGTGGAGGTGATGAAGATCAGGTGTGTGTTTACGTTGTTCTGCACGGGGTTTCTATCTTGTAATTAATCACTCGGTGCATCTAAGTGGAGAAATGAGCTGTTTGGTACTGAAGGTTGGATAAGGAGTTAATAAAGACTACAAATCCTGGTAAATGTGACAAAGTATTTCCATGTTCCTGTGACTACAGCAGCTGATATTATGATTATATAAATAGATTTGACACAAGTTTACCAATGACCAAAAAACGGTTTGAATGGTGAGAAGTAGGATCTTTTTATTTTGTAAGTCCTCTCCTTTCTCTTGTCTCCTTCTGCAGGACAGCTGGAAAACAGCTGGAAACAACAGTGCACATCAACAACAGTGCACAGGTGTGTATTTTCCCAGATCAACAGACTGACTCACATCATGTGACGGACGTAAACCAGTCAATTAGAAATTCATTTTAAAAAATCAAAGTAAACAAACCTGTGTTGACCTTTTCGCTTCATGGTTTCACTCCGATTCCACCAGCTTCGCTGCAGGTTGGACGCTTCCTTCGCCCTTCTTATTGTAAGTGGTGTACGGGGTTTATTGTTTCATAAACAGTAATTTTTAAAACTTAACACTTAACGCAGGTCAAGCACACGCGTCGTCTTTCCGAGCACATGACGGTCCTTCCTCCAAATATTCCCCCTATTGAACAGGTCATAACGTTCAAAGGTTCCTACGCATTATCTTGATTGTGAACTTCTAAATACCAAGTAAATAACTATTTTGCAACTGTGGCTATGATGAATTCGTGAAGTGAATTGTGTATTACATGATGCAACGTTTTTGTTTACTTGCTGTACATTTCTAAATGTTTTCAGTGAAAGAAGAAGAATAACGAGCAGCAGAGTGGAAACAATTACGACGTGAAAATGTTCCACTTCCGGCGAAGACCCCGACTTGAAATGTTGTCATAAAGTGTTAAAACCTTATACTTCATACTCTTCTGTGGAATAACGAGCTCCGACGCGTAGAAACAATACAAGCGACTGCAGGTAAATACGATGACGTCGTGTTCAAAGAAAATGACAAAATGCATCAAATTGACCGAACAGAACTGCAACATGTTTACACGTCTAAATGGCAGCTTATGTCTTGGACCGTTGCAGAATCCTTCAACGGCGAGTCTTATTTGTTTTGTCTTTTCTTTTCGGTAACGAGGCTTGATGGGAGTGGACCAGACGGAGCTGGCGGCGGGCAGGCGGGTTTCGTGCGGCGGGGAGCGGGCCACGGTGCGGTACGTCGGGCCGGTGCCGCCAACGGCCGGTGAGGTCACACCGACAACGTCGCGTATCTGTTTTATTACACATTCTTCTACAGTTTCCACATGTTTGGTGAACGTGGTCAGGTGTGCGTTTACACGTTGCGTATGTTCGCTATCAGGCAAATATTAGACTCATCGTCACTGTTATATGTGAAAAATGTGACTCTGAGATTCTCGCGTGCAAGTGTGATTATTTAATAGAAACTGAGCCATTGAAGCCTGTGTGCCGAACAAAGATGGGTCATCTGTGCTCACATGAGACGCCACTCATGAGGGCATGTAACGAGCAGACTAACACACATCAGTGTTGAACTTGAACAAGCTGGTGCTCGTTTGGAAGAACGAGGCTCCAGCAGGCAGAAAACACCAGCAGAATCTGCACAAAGCTGCAAAAGGAGAACGGGTTCCTCTGATCTACCCGCAACGCCTTTGGCATCGGCTTCCCAGTGTTACCCGACCAAACTGCTGCATGTTTGCATGTCATTTTCAGTTAGCTGCAGTTCTGTTTGTCCACCTGTTGGACTCACCTGCAAGAAGCTGGTTTTAGGCTCAATATCAGAACTTCTGTGCAATATTTGAAGGATGAAACGTTAAACTTCATATGTTCCACATATTCCCATCCTAATTATCCTTCCTTCATTGCTGCAGCCACTTTGTTTTTTTTAATTCTTTTTTTACTTTTGGAAACTTGCTGTACAATTGCATAACGTTTTATAATTTGAGTGTAACGGAATGAGGTGCATCATTGTGATTCATCCAGATACCGATCCCTCATCCTTGATCACTCATCCTTGATCACTCATCACTCATCCCTCATCAGTCATCCCTCATCAGTCATCCCTCATCAGTCATCCCTCATCCCTCATCAGTCATCCCTCATCAGTCATCCCTCATCCATCATCACTCATCCCTCATTGTCCGTGATCTTGGGACTGGTCATATACTTCTGACTACTTAAACAGACAAACTGATGTAACAGAAGTGACCTTCAAATGTTGTCACACTCTGTTTTTCACGAGCTATTAAATGTAAATACATTTATCTCAACTAGTACTTTCTGTATGTAAATGAAGGAAGTTGAGACAACCAGGAGGCATTTTAAAATATCTCTCAAGGTTTTTGTAGAAGTTAATTATTTGAATTTGAAATCGGCTCTACAGTTTTAGTACTGAGGTTTGTGACATTCTTCCCTGAACCACCGGATCAACTCACCGGTGGAAACCACATGAGGTTGCTTTACCACATTATGGTGTGTCTGTGCTAACGTAGTTGTTTGGTGTTTTCAGGGCTATGGCTGGGTGTGGAGTGGGATAACCCAGAGAGAGGCAAACATGATGGGAGCCATGAAGGGGTGCAGTATTTTACATGCAGGTAGCCGTCCATGTGCACTTCACTACCAAAGTCTTTCAGTGCTGGAAGTGAGCTTTGTGTGGGCAATTCCTGTGACGCTGTAAAACCAAAAGTACTCCGCACAGTGCCACATGCACATATTTGTCATTGCTCAGTGGGTTAATAATTCTGCGATGTGACATATTAAATGTTTCGTCTCTGATGCCGTTTCCCGCCTGTTTTAGACACCCTAAAGGAGGTTCCTTTGTCCGTCCGGCGAAGGTGAGTTTGGGAGTGGACTACCTGTCTGCTGTGCGACAGCAGTATCAGATCAACACGGAGGAAGTGCTGAGTGAGGAGATCTCCATTTCTGCCCGGAAGCTCGAATGGATGGCTGTCGAGGAGCGACGGTATGACGTTTGTGTTTGTACGATGTGGGTAAGAAGCTCAGGCAGATGTGCCATTTAAATCTCTGACAGGTTGTGTAGCTGTTCTTCTTCATGTTAAAAATGTGTTTAAAGCAACATAGGGACACTTTAGGAAATGTCAGCTTAGTGGGCCCCCTATAGGCACGGAGGTCAAGCTGCTTCAACAACCCTGTCCAAGACTGAGCCTTCTGTCCTTTGGTCTCTTCCTTGGCGGGTTCTCCGTTTCTCTTCTTTCATTACTTCCTCCAGTCGGTTGAGTGCCATAACGTCCACTGCAGCTCTTACAAGCTGGTTTCATCGTTGTTGATGCGTTACATGGTGCATCCTGCAGGAAACAAGTGGGACACTTTGTGGCTGCTGATGATAGCAGTGATGGGATGATGCAAGAGCTCCCTAAAAGTAATCAAATATTCCTTCACATGAAATTGAAAGTGATATTTTAACATAGAAAAACTCTGTGCTCCCTTAAGAGCTGGAGGGGACCTGCACAGAGGCCGTTGTACCCCAGACAGAGAGTGGAGCCCACTGATTTAGTGGTGTTGGTACATTTTACATGTTTGCTGGAACAAAGAGGCTGAAATACTGGATCAGTTCTGCAGATCACATATGATAACAACTCAGAACCAGTAGTGGCATCATCCACATTTAAGAATACTCTGTTCCATTTCTACAACGTGAAACTTAAAACTTCAGACAGACGTCATCCCTTTGGGGCTCTCAAGTGAGAATGTGTTTAATTTAATTTGAGTTCTTTGTTTCTGTAGATTGGAGAATCTTCCCTCAGTGGTGTTGAACAGGGTCGAGGTGAATGGGCCCGGGCCTGTTGGAGAAATCCGGAAAACAACACCCAGTATCCTTTGAACAGGGCCACGAGGCTTGTTGGCTTGTCTCTGAGCCAACGTGGATTTACAACAACTCAGGCAGGAACGGATGAAAAATATAATTTACACATTGGGAGGAATGGCTGCTTTTGCGTCGTTTTTGGAGTTTGAAAACTGAAAATCTTTATTTGTGGGTTGGATAAAATAAGTGTAACGAAGGTGAATCAGCGATGATGAAAATGGAAGCCAGAGATGACTAAATTAAAGAAATGGTATAACCACCGAAGACCGTAATTAAAACTGGAAGGCTATGTATCTGATGTAAGGTGAGATGATTTGAAGATGACCTTGTTCAGGTCACCACTGTTGGTAGAGTGAACGTCTGCACTCTCAGGCCCTTTAACCACAGTGTCCAGATGTTCAGTGGCTGGACCTGACCGGGTCTCTGCTGTGCTGTTGGGACGATGTGGCCGCCATCACAGAGCAGCTGGACAAACTGGAAGGGCTACAGCTCAGGTAGGTCTTCTCGGAGGAGGTCTTTTCATGGCCAGCTTCCCTCCCACTGAGTGTTTCCTCGTGTTTTTTTTTTTTTTTTGTCTGTAGCCAGAACAGGCTGAGTTTGCCCTCTGACCCCTCGGCTCACAGCCAGGCCTTCTGCAACCTCAAGGTCCTTGCCCTCAACTGCTGCAGGATCTCCTGGGTGCAGGTACACAGCTCTGCACACACGCAGTGAAGATCTTCTGCTTTCCTTATCTCAAATTAAAACAGATTAACTATACATACTATATGATTTGTTTAAATCTTCAATTTGTGTCCGTGATTCCTATACCCCCCTCTCTCTTTTACTCCTATTTTAGATGTCAAACACAACAACAATAATGTGATGGTGATGCATATTAGGTGAATGCAACCTCAGAACATATCACTTTGTTAAGATTATAGATATTTGCCACTATTTATGTAAAAAAGTCCCCCCCTTAGTGCTTCCATAGGATTTCAGGGAGTGAGTTCAGCCAGGTGCTGCTTATCCTCGACCTGTGATGAATTCCTCATCAGCAGGTGGGCAGACGTCTATAAAAGTAGATGTTTTATTAGTTTGCTGGTGTAGATCATTCAGCTGTATGTTAACGCACTGCCAGGAGGGAATGACATTAGCAATTGTGTGAGAGAAGCAACAGAGACCTAAAACCAAATGAAATGGTGTGGTGGGGTCGAGGGGAGCTGTGCATCAGCAAATGCCCAAACCCCTCCGTAAACTGACGCAATGTTGGACACAATGAGTCACATTTGCTCCTCAATGATGTGAGCGACTAGTAAAGTCTTATCGGCAACGACCACTCCCACTCATTACTGCTCCAGCCCAGTGTCTTTTAAAGCTTATGGAGCAGTCCTCTGATTGCTGATTGTCTTCCTCAAGATGATGTTTCATGCCGAGATGTGCTTGCGATGTTTGGTGTTGGTAAGTTAATATGTGATGAATGTTGTCTCTCTGGTCAGATTCTGCAGTGCGCCCCCATGTGGCCTCAACTGGAGAAGCTGTCAGTAGAAGAAAACGACATAACGGAGCTGCAGAGGTGACCCGCCGTCATCTCACCTGTCTCTTTTATCCTCCTGTATTCACTCGTGTTATTCTGAAAGCAAGCCCTGCATCTCTTTTGTGTTTTCCCTTTCGAAGGCCAGAGGGAGTGCTGCAGTCGTTGAAGTATCTCAATCTGTCCAGTAATCCTTTAGTGCAGGACAGTGTGCTCAGTTTATCCGCACTGCCCAGGTACGGTCATTATGAGGATCCTCATTCTGTTACCTAACTTTATCTGTTTCACAAATATTGATTATTTTAATCAAATTTAACTGTCATGTGTTATATCTGTTGACCTTATCAGTAAAACGGGCCGACTCTTTGAAAGATTAGTATTTTAGCAGTCAGCCATAACTAGAAATACTGTGGTCAATGAAACTTACAGCAAATAAGTTGTTCTAAAATGTCATTTTTGGATATTTAAAGAGTAGTTTCTTTTTTGTTGAGTTGGTTGAGTAACAAAGAAAACAGCACATCCGTGCTTGTGTTGGGAGAAGCACGATGACGTTTGTTTGTGTTGCTGTGTTGCAGACTGGAGCATCTCAACCTGTCCAACACTGGACTGTCAGGCATTCGGTTTGAAGACGCCGCTCCAGGTACAATACTCCACCCTCAGTCATTGTGTTGGAGGGGTTTGTTGACATGTTACTTAAGAAAACAACCTATGAGCCTTAAATAAAAGTGCTCTGAGCTGTTTGGTTAAAGCTGAAGCTGTGAATCCTCGCCGTGCAGGGTGTCAGACGGCCAGGTTTCCAGCTCTACAGGTTCTCAACCTGGATCACAATAACATCACGGAGGTCAGTGTCCACTCTCGCTCTTCTGGAAACATTCGGAGGAGCGTTAATGTTATGTTTTCATTTAAAGTGAAAACCAGACAACAAATGTTACCCGACACCAGTGTGGTCGTGTTAAAGATGCAGTTAACGGGACTTTGTACAGATGTAAATACGTTTAAGCTGAGTAAAGTTGACCTTCAGTGTGTAATAATTTCCACTACATTTAATACATTTGTGAATTCTTTATCACAGGACTGAAATAATCTCTTAGTGAAATGTGATACGATCACAGCATGTATTTTCATGAATATACACAATTTAAAATAAAGTTTGTTTGTTTTGATATTATGGTCATTATGATTATGATTATTATGATTATCTAAAAGAGTTTGTGAAATGACACTGATGAATTTAAACAGATTCAGTGACTAGTGTCATCCAGCATTGTGTAGTGTGGCTCAACTACGATTTAGAAGTATTTTCTCTTTCTCTCAGTGGTGTGCAGTCAACGAGCTCTCCAAACTTCCCTGTTTGGTCAAGTTTTCATGTTGTGGCAACCGGCTGGTGAGCAGTGATGGAAACCCGGAAACAGCCAATCAGCTGCTTATCGCCAAGCTGGGACACCTAGTCTCCCTGAACAACAGCGAGGTGGGCCGCGTTTTTGGGTGGTTGTGTAATTTCACAATGAACCTGCAAGGTATGTGTAGTATCTGCTCTGAGGAAGGAGCTTCATGTACATACAGAGCGACCCACAGAGCTGCTGCAGGTGGTCTCCAGGGTTGAACATTGGCACCCGCCACCTGTGGGTCAGTCTGTGTAACAGCAGGTCAGTTTTCATACCAGGTACATAAATCACAGTAAAACAAACGATAACCAAGAACCTTTTAAATTCCACACTGCATTTTCAGTCCTTGTCCATTTCACTGGGACATTTGAGCAGATGCAGTCCAGTCATCCTGAAAGAGGAAACCCCCAGAAAATCAGTCGAATCGGGTGCGAGGGTCATGATCGATTGATGCGCCTGAAATGAGTTTGTAGTGTGTGTATTTTGTGAAGGGTTAGTTGTTTTGTGAAGAAGTGTATTTGCCTTTTAGTAAATTTATATTAGTAAGTTTATATAGTTTTTATTTAATTAAAAAAAACGATAAACAATTGTGCTTGAATATTAGAATATTTTCCCACATTCAGTTACAAGATGGCAGTAAAAGTGTCTGGATTAAAAAAACAAACTGAGTGGCCGGTAGATTTTGAAGCCACTCGTCACTGGTAGGTGGACAAACAAGCACATTTCAACCCTGGTGACACAGAATCGAGCGGTATAAGGGATGCAGGGCACAAAAAAGGGTCTTTGTGCTTTAACTGATGTGTGGTTTCCTTCAGATCACCTCTGAAGAGAGACGGGGGTCAGAGCTGGACTACATCAAGATGTTTGGAGAGGACTGGCTGAAGTCTGGAGGTCCAGGTGAACCCAGCAGCGATTTCACCAGACAGCATCCGCGTTACCAAAAACTCATCAGCAGTAAGTTTCTCCCTTTGTGCCGGTGCGTTTGCGATGCCTAAATGGCATCTTTGAAACTGTCCAGAATCGATGCCGTGTCAAAAGCCTGAACCTCAGAGGAACCTACAGAAGTATTCACGACTTTGATGTTTCCCACAAACATTAACACGTGGAGACGTCTTTGGTACAAGTGTTGCACGTCATCTGGGTTACTACTTCTTGACTATTCTCTAATTATAGAAATATACATAACATTCATATTTTTTTATTCATTCGAAGCTACGTTTCACGGCAGCTTACCTGTCGCTGTGCTCTACTGCTCATGTGCAACTCTCAGCAGAGACGGGAAGCGAGGCGGTGCCTCACTCTGTTTTTTTTTTTTTTTTTTTTTTTTGGTTGACAATAATTAAATTTGTTGGCGACTAGTTTAAATATTGATTTTTGTCAACAACGCTGACTAATCGTTGCAGCCCTACAACATGCACTTTAAAATATCTATATGATGTGTGGTGAGTCTGTTATATCAGCATGTTTTTAAGTAGAGATATAACATAATATGTTCCTTTTGTACTCCAGATAATCATTTACTAGCAGCTGTTACTGTTGGCATTTTACGGCCTGGAGGTTTAGTTGGTGAAAAACAAACAAAAGATGGAAATAAAATCTCCCACCTGCTCTGTTCCTCAGCAGGCAGTTATTTCTCCACAGGTTCATGCACATAGACATAGACACAGATTAAATATGCAGTTTAAAATGGTTAACATCATAAAATGTCATTATGAATATAAAAACGTAGAACCCGTTTCCATATAGTTGCATTTATTTGTGCTTCCGGTTGCCTCTGCGGTGCTTCGGTTTAGCTTCCACTGGTTTACACGTGGTCTTCCACCTCCTCTTTCAACCTTCCTCCACCAGCTCTCGGTATCTAACCCTTAGTCTTGTGCACCTCCTCCATCCTCTACTTCCAGGACTGAGATGAATCATGTCTGCATGATGTGTGTCACTCTAAGTCCACAGTCATTGTCCAGCCCTGGGCTGAGGGTTGCAGCCCAACAGAGCAGCTGCTCTGTCTCTTTTAATCGGTCTATACTAATATATAGCTCTATAACTCTATACTCGGTGCAAAGTACCCGTCACTGTTAATTCAGATGTCTCATGGGATAATGATTTTGTTGTGGGGGTGTTTTTGCAGAGTATGGAGCCCCAGATGAAGGCGAGTTGAAGAAGCCAAGTTCTTTTGCCCTGAAAAATCAGCTTTTAAGTAAGTCTTTTTCCATCTGCTTTCCAATTGGCTTCACATCACTCTGGTCTTAGCAGAGAAATATAATTTATACATTGTCTTATCAGTTTTTTTTTTTTTACTTCGTGTTTCCTCACCAGAGATAACATTTGTATTTCCTGATGATGCTGAGCGAAAGCCAATAGAGAAGAAACTTCCAGGTAAAAACATTTATCACATTTCTCTTGTAAAGGTTAACAAACACGGTTTGTTGGAAACCTGCCCCGCCCCCTTTTTTATTTAGTTTGAGCTCATAAGGGAGTGGCCTGTTCTTGTTTGGTCTCTGCAGCCTCCATGGTCATACAGAAGGTGAAGGGACTTTTGTACAGACTGCTGAAGGTCCCTGCAGCAGACCTGAGGCTCACCTACACCAGCCCCAAGGTAACGCATGAACATGTACAGCCCTGGTGACGGCACAACACCTGGACTTTCACGAGACAAAGTAAATATCCTGCTGGAGGTCCACTTAAAGAGTCTAAAAAAACAAATCACTCTTACATTTAAAACCATTGTCGAAGGACTGTAACATAATGGTGCTGTGTGGTGTGTGTGTGTGTCACCACACTTGGGGTGTGTGGACCGCTCATGTGGCACAGGCGCCACGTCCATGCGGGCCAGCGAGGTCGATCGCATGCTCTGTAGATGTGTCACACCATCCAAACACTATTATTTCTGTTTTGCCTTCATTTAACTGAAGGTAATTCTGCCACATCCACTCTTTAACCTGATCAATGCATTTGATCAATTTTGGAATTGGATTATATTCTCCTGGAAAGATGATTGTATAGATTTGTGTGTTATCTGTTTAATCATGGTAACACATTTTTTTTTTCATAATTTGAGCAAGTGGGAGTTTATAGATGTTAAACAACAAAGGCCCCAGAATTGAACCCTGAGGAACTCCACCTTATTTTTGTTAGCTCCAATTTGTAGTTACCTAAAGACACAAAGTAGTCCTTGTGTTTTAGTTGGGACTCAAACCAGGCAAGTGCTGTGATAGAAAGTCCAGCCCAGTTTTTCAATCGGTCTATTAAGATGCTCTGGTCGACTGTGTCAAACGCAGCGCTGAGATCCAGTGAGACCAAGCCTGAAATGTTGCCACTATCAGTGCTGGAGCAGATGTCATTAAGGACCCAAGAGCCGTCTCAGCACTGTGGTGGGGCTGGAAACCTGACTGGAAGGCATCAAAACAGTCATTTAGTGTCAGGAGGTTGTACAGCTGCTGAAAATGGCTTTATCTATGATTTTCCTAGGAAAGGGGAGGTTTGATACGGACCGATAGCTGTTTATGAGTGACCCGACTAGACTTTTCTTTTTTACAAGTGGCTTAATGACGGCTGTTTTAGGCACTGAGGAAAGATGCCTGAAAGCGGAGACGCATTTGCAATGTCTTGAAGAGCTGAGGCCATGCAATGTGCAACACTTTTAAAAGTGTCTCCAAAATGTGAAGTTGAGCAGTGTTTTCAGCAGCTCTTCAGCGAAGACATTTTCTGAATAATGTAGTTGGTTGGTGAGAGTCAAAGACGCTGATGAGAGGATGAGAGGGAAACTGGTCCTCCGCTGGGTTGACCTCTGAAGAAAAAGGCTTTTTTTTTTTTTTTTTTTTTAGCAAACATGTAAATAATTGTAAAATAATAATGCACTTTTTTTTATAACTTGAATTATTATTAACGGTTAAGTTATTAACAATTTTAAAGTTTTTCAAACCAACACATCGCCGGTTCTCTTCCTGACAGATGGTGGGGAGGGAGTTTGAGATTGAAAGCGACTTGAAGACGCTGCAGTTTTACGCCATAGAGGACGGAGACCAGATGCTGGTCCGCTGGTCCTGACCTCCACCAGAGACGAAGCACAAACCTCTGACAATGAGCTGCAGCTGCTTCTGCTGGACTGCCTGTTTTTCATTTGTATCCCTGTTGGACAGGAGCATCACACCCAGACTCGGAGGAGGATTTACTGCAAAACACGTCTTCAAAACGACTCAACCAAGATATGCGTTGTGCAATTATTATTCAGTTAAAACAATAATTGTAGGCTGGCCAAGGCAAATCACAAGCGCTGGAGCCAGTTCAGTCAGCTTCCATTGGAGGAGACAGGACACTGAGAGGATGTCACGGAGCGAACGCCAACCAGGCAGAGGAATGTGGAAATCCTGGTTTTCAGAACTAAACGTGCTGTTTGCTCCACACGGTTGTAATGTTGTGGATGTGGAATTCAGCCAAGACCGGAATTACACTGGGAGCCTAATGTCCTAATGTGTTGCATCACACACATCGGCCTACTTCTAGACATTTAGGAGAATTATAAGGAACAATGACGTCAATGATTTTTTTCAAATACGTTTGAGCCCCTAAAATGGAGGAACTTAAAATGGCTTTGATTCTTCTAAACGCTAAAACAATCCAGACTTTCAGCTTTAATTTATTTTAACTATATTGTGGTGGGTTATGAAAGCGAAGTCATAGAACGTCTCCTGTTCAAAAACGTCTGGAGCCGTCTGTGTGTACGTGTCTCCGTGTGATGCAGTTCCCACGTTTCCTGAAGGTATCACGAGTCCCGTCAGGCTCCACTCATGGTTCCACATACCTGTCAGGTGATGAGCTGCTCGGCCAAGACAGAAACGCGAAGAAAACGCAAACTGAATCTGAATACATGAAAAAATCTGGCATGTTGAAAGTGTAGCTGAATACTTGTACAGATGTTTTCCTCCTTAAAGCAGCACCAACGAGCTGCCAGTCCCGTCTCACACCTGGAACTGCTGGCTTTTCATTTTACAGTAGAAACGTTACTAGACTGAACTACATTCAAATCACTTACAAAGTTGTAGTTTTTGGCAGGTTTGACCTAAAATTGTGTTTAGTTTCGGGCTGCGCTTGTGGCAGGTGTTGAAATAAATGTAATTAACACCATGCTGATGTTCCTGGTTATTTCTTCTGATCTCCACTGGAATTACATCTTTAAATGACCGTTTTGGCAGATGATCAAGGCCTGTTGATCAACGTCCTGAAATGATTTAGGAACTGGCTTTTTTCCCTTAAGTCTGACTCTCAGTCCAGATACCGTCCATCATGGATCAGGCGAAGTTCCTCATGTCACCAGATGAGGAGGCAGAACCTTTCACATCTGAACCTGCTAATCTAGAGAAAAGGACAGATGATGAAACAGAACCATTTTATTCTTTTTCATGTTTACTGAGGATGTACAGTTTAATGTCCCGTCCCTGCCTGAATCCTGAAATGAGACCAGGAATGGTGCGTACATGACCAGGCAGAGCCTGCAGGGCTGCAACAAACACCGAACCGTGACCTGTTATTTCAGTGAGGCGACTCCAGACAGTCGTTTCTGAAGAGTTTATTTAAAAGACTGGTTACTCGGTAACCCGTTGCCAGGTTCACTCCGTTTTTGACCAGTGACTGATAAGTTTACAGATTAAAAAAACAAGAACCTGAGCTGAGATTTGCAGTTATGAAGCCTGTTACTAAAATAGTAGACGTCTCATCATTTCCCTGATGACCCAGTTACAACCAGACTCCATATTCCATCTAAAAAAATGAAACCTTAAAAGCTCCTTAATTATCTTAAAATTGAGGTTTGGGTTGCAATTTGCTTACATCAACAAAAAAAAAAACTCATTTGCTGAGCCACAAAGATTATTTTTATATTGATATCTGTGGCAAAATATAATATTTTATATGGCTTCTCTCTGGCTGACAATCTCTAAATGAAATGAGGATACAACACTGAAATCAGGCATTTTGTCCAGTTTTCATCATTTATAAGCTCTTAGTACAAAAGCTAGAGCTTGGAAGCTTGACTGAAAATGAACAATGAAGCTGAACAAGGTCCTGATTTGTCCTGATTGATTATAAACACGGTGCCCTGGCACGATGTGCACGCGCTTTCACAGTAATCATCACCGTCATGCAAGACTCAGGTTTGCAACAGCACAAGAAATAAACACTGCATATCATCTGTATATAAGGACATTATTTACAAGGTGACATTAAAAATACACTGTAAGCTTTAAAACATCATAAAACATAATTTGTTAATGCTGTTACAGATTCACCTGAAGAGTTCACATCCAAACTGACAGAAAAAACTTATTTCCTGTTGGAAGCGTGTTACTTTCCATAGAATATATATATATATATATATATTCTCACACTCACACACACACAAACAGATTCATTAAGGTTTCTAGTTAATGTGTTATTTATAACTGATAGTTTAATATCTATTAATACCTTGGGTTGGTTAATCATCATTTTTTCCTGATATTGATTAGTCTTTGGTTATTACAGCACAACTACTGCCGTTAAACCTGGTGAAATCTGAGGACTCGTACATTTGGACAACTTGGAATCAGACGTCTGAATAGGAAACCTTAAAAGAGGTTCTTCATGAATACAAAGGTGAACTGAAACTACTTCTATCTAAAAAAGCAAAACACAAGCTCTACGACATTTTTAAAACATGTAAAACGATGTTTTCAAGCTCTTCATTCACAGAAAACATTGCTACAATTATGTTTGATTGTTTCTTATATTTAACTTTAAGAGCACCTCTGTAAGGAAGCAAAACGTCGTTTAGAAAAGTCTTAAGAATATTATTAACACAACCTGAATTTACTGGTCAGCAACGGTCAGTTTTACAGAAACCGACCAGCACTTTTGTTTATTATTTATTTGACTTCTGCTAGAACAAACAGGTGAATAAACCAAATCTGAATTGACCAGTAGCAGGCAGGAAGTGACCTGCTGACCTGACCTTACCTGAAGTATGACATCATAAATATATTGACCTACGTTTGAACAGCCTGCAAAGGCCAAAACACACAAGGCTTCTAAAATGATCCTAGAAAAGGTCTGATCAAGTGAGAAATGTAAAAAATACTGACAAATATATCTATAAAGTTGGATTTTCGTTGCCGTGCTGACTCACGGGTTCCTCTCCACACACTGGCCACTGGGGGCATCAGGGCACCGACAGCTGAACCCTCCCAGCCGTGGCAGACACAGGTGAGAACAACCGCCGTTGTTGGAGCAGTAGTTATAGACTAAAGCAGAGAGAGAGAGCGAGAAACAAACAGTTTAGCAAGTCACTGGCACCACAGCTGTTATTTAAACTTTAATCAAATCATCTGGGCTGAAACCGGTCCAAGTCGGGCCTCTTTGTACTTAATGTCTACGACAAGCAAACTGTCCACGAGAGGAAGAGGAACATTTGCTTACCAAACTCTCAAGACAAGGCTTTCATTTGGGGTGAAAACTCTCCAAACACCCAACATGAGATCCCCAACACGCTGCATGATTTATTACAATCAGACAGCTGCTGGTGTTGACATTAAAACACATGACTGCAGCTTTAGGAAGTTGTTGAATATTTGTCATTGTCGGCTGAAAGCCACCGATCCACAGGTGAAGCTGATTCTCATCACCGCCTGCTGGACGGTTCAGGGCTCAGAGCCAGCTGTGACTCCACACGTCCACAGCTGGCTTCCCAGAGGAATCGTCAACCTCGAGTTCCCACACGTATGTTTATCCGCATCCTACATAAGCCTGCAATCAATTACTACACTCACTGGGCGCATGTTCGCTCCCACTGCATTAGATGGCTCTGATCCACAGTCTGTTAGAAATGGACATGAGAGCATATAGGGTAGAGCCACAACTTTAAAGTTTTTGCATTTTGGAAAACTGGAATCTATCAGACAGATCTGATTTAAACAATCTAGAGCTGTCCCTTTAATCCCAACAACATACTCTAGTCTCTGCAGTAAAATGCTGTGATCTATGGTATCAAAAGCAGCGCTGAGGTCCAGCAGAACCAGTATGGACACTAATCCATTATCTGAGGTCCAGCAGAACCAGTATGGACACTGATCCATTATCTGAGGTCCAGCAGAACCAGTATGGACACTGATCCATTATCTGAGGTCCAGCAGAACCAGTACGGACACTAACCCATTATCTGAGGTCCAGCAGAACCAGTATGGACAATAATCCATTATCTGAGGTCCAGCAGAACCAGTACGGACACTAACCCATTATCTGAGGTCCAGCAGAACCAGTACGGACACTAACCCATTATCTGAGGCCACATGAAGGTCATTGGACTCAGCGCTGGTTTGACTCAAACCAGTGCTGTTTCTGTGCTATGATGCATCTGAACCCTGATTGAAAAACTTCTATTTCTATACAGGTGGCTGCTAGAAACTACGGTCTTGCAACTATATTTTCCAGAATTTTAGATATAAATGGAAGGTTGGAAATTAGTCTACAATCTGCTAGAATGTCTGGGTCACAAGAGACGGTTTTATTCCTGCTTTACCCGGCTGACCTTCAGCAGGAGGGTCCCTCCTTATGATCCAGGTCCTGATCCAAAAAATGTGTTTTTGAAACAATGATTTAAAATGATAAGCGGTCCAAGCAGATTTAAAAAGTAGACTGTTTATCAATTTGGAAGAGACAGCAGAAAATCACCTCTGCTTTGTAAGTTAGATCCTGAAACTAACAAGAGCAGCTGGCTGGTTGATCTCAGAGCTCTGGCAGGACCATGAACATTTAAAATGAAGTGGTGCCATGCTGTCCAGACTCTTAAAAATGAACAATAAAATCTTGAACTGGATCCTGAACTGGACAGGAAGTCAGTGAAGGGAAGCCAACACGGGAGTGATGTGGTCATGCCGTTTCTTCCCTGTCGGAAGGTGAGCTGCTGCGTTCTGGAAAGTCAGTAAGGATCAGAGCAGCAACGGATCAATCCCAAAGTAGAGACAGTTGCAATAATCTGACTGACAGGTAATAAAGGCATAAATAACTCCCTCTAGGTCTTCAGAAGGAAGGTAGGAACTTACAGTGCTTAAGAGCCGTACATGAAAACAGCTCCTAAGTTGTTTTCATGTACGGCTCAAGAGCTGTTGAAAGTTTTCCCTCTTAGCTCAGATTTAATCTCTGAGCTGAGAGGAAACACTATCAAGAGGACTCCGGTCTCCGGTGCTTAACAATAATAGTTAGACGTTTGGATTTGTCAGGAAAACTGTGGGAGAAACGCGTAACATTAACATTTGCTTCCTTTAGGTACCCCGGTGAGGCCAGAAGAACAACAGCTGGACCTCCATGTGCAGTCTTCCTACATCCAGATGCAGTGTTTTCGTGCCGTTTTGATGGTTCACAGTTGCTTTTACTGTATTTGCAGCCCCAGTGTGAAGGCTGCTGAGAGCTGAAACACCTGTTTAACTAACCAGGATAAAAACCAGCTCTGTCCTGATCCCGTCTCTCAGCATGTACCATACTGTCAACACGGCCCAGACATGTTGTTCAACACAGATTAAAGACAAGATGAAAACTCCAGATTAGCTGTTTGGTTTTTGTTATTTTATCCTCATCGAGTTCCTTCCCTCGCTCGTCAGACACTGAGCTTTGATGGACGACCTGCTTCAGCAGGTGACCTGTACCTTGTGCACATTGTGTCGGTGTTGTGGTGATGCCGTACAGCCGGGAACGTTTCTGTGGCAGAAACTCTTCGGTCTCTTTCTCAGAGTGACGGTCTACAGCCACCACTGCCTCCCTGCAAAATCACCACAACAAAAGCTCGTGTCACAGAGACCGCCACGTCAGGTGTGATCGATGTCAAACATTTCTTCATGAATCACCTTTAATGTTTGTCAGTGTCACCGAGGATGTGAAAGAAGACACATTTCCAGCGGTTTTACTGCTAAACAAACAAACAAACAGCTCCAGGCTTAGTAGATGTTTGACTCTGATTCTGGAGTGTTTCACTGGTGGGACGGTGATTATGGTGCAACTAAGAGTTAATTTAACTGAAATATACAACTGTGTTTTTTTGGTTTGAATTTTGATCAAGAGCAAATTAGTGAGAACAAGTGTGGAAGACCTTGGAAATGATAGTTTCTTTATGCATTAATTTTACAGAAAGTGAGATGTTATCTTATAAGTGACAAAAACAAACAGGCACAACATTTTAAAACTGATAACAGACACATTTATGATTTCTTGTGTCTTTCCTGACACAGCGCTAGAAGAAAATGAAAAGGCGGATTATTTCTGGCCGCTTCGCTGCCTCGGAGCCTGGACCACCGAATTCCCGGGTTTACCAAAATATCCTGCAGAATAATCTGAGCGCGGCGGTCTGCAATCTGAAGTCCAGCAGAAGTTACAGCTGCCAGGTTTTCCTCCAGCACTGCTGATGTTTAAACACACGTGGACATCAATACAAAATAATAGGGTTAGGCTTAACTTTCATTAGGAGTTATCAGCTTTAACACATTGTGTTTGACTCTTATTGTGAATTAGATGACGATCGGATCACATTTTATTGGAAATTAATGCAGAAAAGTGGTTAATTCAAAAGGGTTTCATTACTTTTTGTTGCCACTGTATACTGTTAAATACATTTAGGAAATAAAGTCATTTTAAGTCTTTGTAGGCGGTAATCATCAGTTTATAGTATATTTCACAAGCCTCTAACAGAGTCTCCACGTTTTTACAACTGTTGCTACATACTTTCAAATACATATTATAATTTAAAATTAAATCTGACCATAAACTACTCCCACCAAATCCGCTGGATAGAATAAGACCTTGACAAAATGTACTTTGAAATGAAGTGCAGTGTCTGCGTGGATCGCTGAGCTGTACCTCCTCCAGTCCGTATAATAGAGGCTCTTCCCAAAGGAGACCAGAGCAAACGGATACTGGATCCCTTCAACTATCTGCCTCCTCCGCTGGCGATGAAGATCCATACACTCCACCCTCCGAGTCCCTGCCAATCAATACACATCAATCAATCAATGTGGAGAAAGGGGGAAATGCGGACTAAGAGCCCCTCTGAAAGGTGGACGTGTGGAAGGTCCTGACCTTCAGCAGACTCACCTGCGTCCGCCCAGCAGAGCTGCTGGTTGTCGGGGTCGAAGGTTAGACCATTGGGAAGCCCCAGATCATCTTTGACCAGGACGCTCCGCTCTGTCCCATCCATGTTGGACATCTCAATTTTAGGCCCGTCTCTGTCCCAGTCTGCCCAGTACAGCCGCCTGAGACCAGCAGGAACAAACCAGTTGGAGGAAGCAGCTGCAGCGGCTGGTTTGGTTTCTCTACTGCTCATCATCTACTAATCACCATCTCCGCACGCTTCAGTACTCCTTTACCTTATTGATTTTATTGTAAAACGTAAGTCATTCACATGTTCAGCACTTCGGTCAGTAGCTGCTGTTTGTAAAGCGCTTAATAAACAAAGTTGGCGTGGCTCCTCGTGGTATTTCATTAATATTCGATAGCTAGTGTTTCCTTTCGTTGTTTAAACACTATTCACGCCACCACTACTAGTGCAGCTGCACATCTGCTGCTGCCACCGTCCACAGTTACTGGTACCGGTGCTGCACGTCAGCAGCCCGGCTGAACTGATCACATTTCCACGTCTTATTTGCAGCTCCTCGAGCGCTAGTATCAACGTTTGTGCACGTGGTCGTGGTAAGCGTTACCGCCAGGCCTCAAACCCCACAGCTAGTTTTTCCGTCACTCACCCATATGCAGAGTTGGTGACGATGGGTCGCGGGTTGACCAGGTCGGTATCGAACAGGACCCGGCGCTGGCTACCGTCTAGCTTGGCGACCTCTATGGTGTCTCGCATGGAGTCGGTCCAGAAGACGAGACGGGCCACGTGGTCGATGGCAATGCCTTCAGGACTCTGCAGCTCTGTGGAGGAAGGAGCGTACGGTTGTCAGGACTGTGAACGTGGATCGGTATCTCCACGCACTTGCAGCTTGAACATCTCCAACAACAAAGAGAGCACGCGGACAGATTTATCACATGGACTTTTCAACCCCCGAGCACCCCCGAGCATTTGGCTTTTGAATGCAGTGGGAAAGTGTTTGATCAGGACTCAGTTCTGCTCTGGGATACTCCGGAGCACTCCGGAGCGCTCTGGAGTGCTCCGGAGTCTTATCAACCACGCTGTGAATACAACACAACGGAGTAAACACTTCTTTTTGCTGAAACTTCTGTATTTATTCTGTATTTACGATGCAGAAGCTCCGACTGTGGAAGAAAGCTTGTGGTCCACTTTTCTGTAGTAAATCTCTTGAACGCGTGTGGTGGTAAATGAAAAGAGGGGTGACTGTGTACTGTTGCCAGCCATATGGGGTGTCACACACTAGGCCAACTCAGTCACATAAATGATCTCCAAATCACATTTATGTTGATTTTTTTGTTTGTTTTTTGAAAAACTTGAGAAAAATGTGACTTAGGTCATTATTTTAAGAGGGTGACGATATGCATGAAATGAGGCATAACCATACACGAAAAAAGGAGTTGGTTATTTGACAATATAGCAACGGAAGAAACAAGGGGATGGAAAGAGAACTTAGACCGAACACGGGTAAAGGAAAGGATTTCCACAGACAAGCAGCAGACACGGACATAGCAGCCTGCTGTTAATGTGCTGGTTGATGTGCTGGTTAATGTGCTGCATGTTGTGCAGTTGATTGATGCCAGCAGCTCCCTGTGGCTTCGCGCTTCATCCTTCCTCATACTGACCTCCCATGGACGGGTGTGTGAGGAGCACGACAGAATTATCTCAGATTTGACGAGGAATGTTAATGCTGGACACAACTCTTTTGTTTGGGACTAATGTGGCGAGGCGGTAACTACTGCTGCACCTTTAGTGATGACCGGGATAATGTCTCCTCCAGCCAGACTGGCCTTGCTGATAGCCGGTCCGGTGATGTCGGTCCAGTAAACCATCCTCTCCACACAGTCGTAGGCCACTGCGATCACCACCCGGTCCTGACAGAAAACGCAAGCGTTATTCATCTGAAGGCGAGCTTTCTCAAAGGCTCTTTTGTCCTGGGCAACAAAGACTCGTCTGGCTCGAAGACGCCAATGCTGACGGAGAGCTTTGTGCTCGTCTGCAGCACACTGAGGCCGTTTGTGATGGATGGTGAGCGACTCCATGAAAGAGAAACGAGGTCTGACGCTTCAATCTGCTGAACAATTAAAGACGTGTTTCAGCGAAAAACAAGAATGCTCATAAGCGCTCAACCTACATTAATCACAGAAAGCAACTCTATATATCACATTTCTGACAAGTTGTATGAGTGAAGTGCTTTTCTAAAAAGTCCATCGCTTGATTTTCAGATCGGACCAAAGTTCTTTGCAGTGACGTCCCACAGACGAACCTTCCAGGACACTAAAGCATTGTTAGGTATTAACTGGTTTTTGTCTTCATCTATTGCTCTTACAAGTTTTCTAGGACTCAAATTTGTAAAAACCATCTAAACTGTACACTTTAGGGGTAACGTCAAAAAATATTATTTTTTTATTTTCATGAAATGTCATAGAAATTAAGATAGACATTACACTTATGACACTCAAGCATATAAAAATATGCATATGCACATTAAATTATCTCTTATTTTTTTGCTGGTTGATGCTTTACTTTATATTTCACAACATCAATACGAGTTAGTCATGAAAAATAATGTACAAGTGTCAAAACGAACTAAAAAATAGGAGAATACAGTGCAGATTTCTGTCATGTTCTATATGTTATGTTCTATCCTCAGGCAGTCACGGTTTCATTTTATGAAAGAAAAAACTGCTATTTCGCCTTGTTACCTGCCCGTAAGGTGACCAACTGCTGACCTGAAACCAGAGAGGAAATCTGAAGGCATTTGCACAGCGGAAGATTGTCTAAGTTAAGGTTATTCATACAGGCATATGCAGCAGCGGTTTGGCCTCCTCCTTCTTCATGCTGTATCCGTCCAGCGGGACATGTTCGATCTTCCCGCTCTGAGCAAACAGCAGGTGCGTTCCAGTACCAACGGGATGGACGTCGGGCCGTGGGGTCGGACCCAGAGGAGTGGGAGTAACCACCTGGTTGATGCCTGCACAGCAAAGCAGAGATACACTAACGCAGGGCTTTTTGTGCAGGATTTAGCTTTTTAATCTCAAAGATACATTTATTCAAGTCTGCATGTGGTGGTTTAAACACGATTAGAGGACAGCATAAAAGATGTGAATCCTACATATACTGTGCAAATAAATGATTACATGCATGGTAAAATTTCCTACTGATGGGACAGCAGGAAAAAGCAGACTTGCTCCCACAGTTGTGCAAAAGTTAGTCCCCCCTCTTTAATCCCGTTTCAAACAACGTGTACCTTTTTTCACCCTAACTTTATTTTCCCACAAACGTGGAAAATTTAACCAATCTAAAATCAAAACAACATTTCGTCTTTTGTTTATTAAACCCTTTATACTTTCAAACTCCATCCATCCATCCATCCATCCATCCATCCATCCATCCATCCATCCATCCATCCATCCATCCATCCATCCATCCATCCATCCATCGTGCTGGAAACATTCATCTCGCTGCCTTTGGGCCATTTTAGAGGACTCACACAGAGGGGTACTGCCACGGCCAGTGCGAGTGTTGGGGATCTCCTGGCCGTCAGCATCCACGCACCAACATTGCCCAATGCTGATGTGGCACTGTGTGGGCTCGTAAGCTCCATGCTCGTCACACTGAGGAATGTACTGACTAACGGCTGGCCGAGGACGGAGGAAGGAGAAGATGCCAAACCCGGAGGAGGCGACTGGAGCCTGGGCTCTCTCTTTGTGCAGCTCGCATGGGGTCATCTCACGCTCTGAGAAGTGAAAAACAGCTCGAGTGAGACATCAATAGAAGACATGACAGCAACGGAGGGACCTCCACCATAACATTCAAACATGCAGGCCTGGGCCGTCCAAACAGCTGGCTTTAATGTCTGTAACATATGGGATATGGGTATAGAGCATTACTGGACCACACGGGATCAGTAAAGCAGGATGACGCGCCGTAACACAGCAGAGTATCAGATCAACTCCCATCCAAAATGCCGTTTTCAGTTGTCCTTTTACTTCGCTTACACAAATAATCGGGCTTAGATTTGGGTGCACCATAATCTCACGAAGATGCTCCTCTACACCAAACAAGCCGCACGGCAACATGTCAACAGGTTATCACGTATCGACTTAGCCTTTATTTTTATCAGGATAAAAATTCACAGGATAAAAAAATAAACAGGATCAAGAGTGGTGTAACCCTGACTACAAAAAAATAAAAACAAAAATAGTTATCAGTCATTTTTAAGATTGATGACACAACTGATCTATCTTAAAAAAAAAAAAAAAGCTCTTTCTGGGTCCAATTTTGTCTGACTTTATTCAAGATGTTCTAAGTCCTCAACAGAAACATCTTCATACGTGGCAGCTGCAGACAAACAAGGACTCGCTGAGGCAGGAACTGCAGATTAAAGAAGAGCAGGAGGATCTTTATCACTGCGGTCGCATCCAGAGGCCACGTTGGCATAGTGGAGGGCCTCTGTTCTTTTCAAACTCTTATCCTCAGAGGGATCTATCTGGAGGAAAAACCATGGAGCAGCCATAACAGTCAGCATGTGTCAGACAGCAAGGTGTCCCCACAGCGCCACGTCCGCTCTCAACAATCAGACAAGAGGCAGGACCCCCGACAGAGGCTGAAGATCAAAGACCAACTGTCGAGGCAAAGGACGCAAAGTTTGAGCTGCTTACAGCGAAAGATGCGGCGACAAATTTTAAACAGCGGACAGTAAATGATGCGTCTCCGCTTCCAAGAAGGCCATAAAAAGGATGAAAATATGACAAAACTGTGGTGCAGAGGAGTGAAGCTGTAATTATCTGTCAGCTCCCGACACCTGGAATGACTGAAGGAGTCAACAGAGGCACGAGCAGACAACAACAACAAACTCAGCAGAGGAAAGCTGGGAACTGAACCTGATGTCAGGGACATACGACGAATCTGAAGGAAAGAAAGAAGTCAGAAACGAAGAAAGGAAGAAATCAGAAATCAGAAAGGAAGAAATCAGAAATCAGAAAGAAAGAAATCAGAAATCAGAAAGAAAGAAAGAAAGAAAGGAAGGAAGGAAGAAGAGAGAAAGAAAGAGAGAGAGAGAGAGAGAGAGA
>CM026198.1:33339723-33360983 GCA_014839995.1 Xenentodon cancila | reverse complement strand
AAGAAGAAAGAAAAGAAAGAAAGAAAGAAAGAAAGAAAGAAAGAAGTTTGAACATCTACCAGTTTGTTTTATTGGCATTTGTAGGCATGACGTCGGCTGTTTTGAGTGTAAACACTGCAGCTTCCTTCTTTTAATTTTCCCTGAGCTTTTTCTTGGCTGCTTTGATGAAGTTACTTTACTGCGTTTCACTGAAAGTTCGCTCAAAAAACTGGAACTTTGAGCTCAGATCTTCTACTTGGGTTTCCACAAGATGTAAAGGTGTGTTTCATTTGGAAACATTATGAATTTAAAAGCTCGGGTCTTAACAAGTCTTTGAGCCATTAGTTTTCATGGCAAGAAAACTACATGATGGAAAATTTTATTAAATGACAGAACTCTTGCCATTATTATTATACTGTGTCCATCTCATTGTATGTCATTGTAGTTTTGTAAATTCTTCTTCGTCTGGAAAGTCTTGTGGTTCTTGCATGCAGATACATGTGAATGTGGGTTGGTACCTGAGGACACGGGGCTGCACTGGAAGCCGTCTCCCTGGAACCCCGGACGACACTGGCAGCTGTAGGAGCCCTGTGTGTTGGAGCAGATGGCCTCTCGGTGGCAGCGGTCCTGTCGACACTCATCTGCATCTGAACAGGTAAAGTAGGTTGAAACAAAGATGAGAAACCAGCCAGCGGCCCACCTGCAGGAGCAAGTTTGACTTAGATGTTTCAAAGGAGAAGCTCAAACTTTATATAAAGTGTAAAGGTTTTCATATGTTTATGTTTGCCAGCATCCTCAAGGGTTGAATGACTTAGGAAACCCTGGATCGCCACATCAGTTTTGTCTTTTACTGTATGTTGTTACTTCTCAGCTTGAGGGACAGAAATAACCTTATATAACCTTATATATATATATATTAATATATATATATTAACGACCGTAACATTAAGGACTGGGTGTCATCACTACTTAGCACAAGTGTACCAGTGCAGCAAGCACATGGCGGGAAAACCAAAACTTTACTGAAAAACTCACCCCGACACACCAGGCCATCACCGTCATATCCTGGCAGGCACGAGCACACAAAGGTTGAGCCTCCGGTGTAGCGGCACATGGCTCTCTCGGGAACGTCACAGTCATGGCTCCCTCTCTGGCAGTGATCCACCTGGCGAGTCTCCTCTGTAAAACCAGAACCAGGCAGCAAGTTGTCACTGCTAAGCAGCTAGAAAGACGACGGTTTGGTTATTGATAAAAAGGCAAAACAAAGCTACCCTCAAGGTCCTTCAAATCATCTGTCGGTTCTTTTGAATAACTAAGTAGGAAAACTGATAGTCAAAGGAATGTATAAAGATCAAAGGCCAATCAGGTAAAAAGTGAATTGGAAATTCATAAGAATAATATTGAATGGAATGTTTTGTCATTGAAGGCATTTAAATTACTTGAAATCAGTGCTTTATATCTATGTATTTGTAAATTTAGTTTTGTGTGATTTTACATTTCTGTTGTAAGCCACTAACCAATCAGGGGATGGCCAGAATGTTTCTTTACTGTAAGATTTGCATAGGTGCTTTAAACTTGTCAAACGTATGGCAGTGGGTGTACAAACATGTCTAAGGCTGTTTTCACACGACAAAACTTCAGCGATGGGAGAGTAGCTCAGACTTGCTTGTAATCAGGGACTTGTTCTGCCTTTCACGCTACCTGACAGACTCCTACCTGGGGCTCACATGCTACCTGACAGACAGGCAACCGGGGTTCACAGACTACCTGACAGACGGGCAACCGGGTCTCACAGACTACCTGACAGACTCCTACCTGGGGCTCACACGCTACCTGACAGACGGGCAACCGGGGCTCACACTTTATCTCTGTTTACACGCTTGTCTGCCCACTTTTTTAATAAGATGCATCATATTCTGTTGGAATCAGTCTAAAGAACAAAGTTCGTGGTGGACTAAGCATTTACACCAGATAGAAACCTTTATTGTTTGTGTAAATTGGCAGCTCTTGTAACATCTGTATGTGAAACATGGGACTTTCAAAGTGTCTCACACACACACACACACACACACACACACACACACACACACACACACACACACACACACACACACACACACACACACACACATACAGAAAGACACAGTCCACCCACCCTCACAGCTGTCAATACACACATAACGTTCACACATACCAATGCAGGTCTTTCCATCACTGGCGAACGTAAAGCCAGCGATGCACTCGCAGCGGAAAGTTCCGGGTTGATTACTGCAGACAGCATTGGGTCCACACACCTGAGGAGTCTCCCGGCACTCATCATTATCTGGAAATCAAACACCGGAAGTCTGATCGTGGTTGGAGGTAGTATTACTCTGAATGTAAGCATGTAACACTCAGAGTATAAAAGAGTATCTGTGAATATACAGTTGTCTAAAACTGGCAGAGGAGATAAGGATCCTACTCTTTTGTGTAAAATCACAAAAAATCTACGATGACTGATGATGAGCTGATGATGAGCCGGTTAATCATGTATAAAATAAAGAACATTTCTGTATGTAGAAAATAATGTGTGAACGAATGACAGCGGTTTATTGTAATGCGATTGTTGAACCTGGCTGAGGACAGGAAAGGAAAGGTCTGACAAAGGTGACAAAGACGTTGGCAGTAAGATCAAATAAACAAAATCAAACAAATCAAGCAATTTAGCTGTAGTATTTAGCCAAAATCCTACAGCTAAACAAAAAGAGTGGTTGATTAATAGTTTTCAAATGTTTCAAAATGGACTTTAATGGAGAATAAAAAGCAGAATATATATTGTACAATCTTCATCAGTAAGACATTTTAAATGAGAATCAAAAATGTCTGATATGACTAACAAAAAATCAAACTTAAAATAAAAACACAACTTTTTACTACATCTTAATATGATGCAAAAAAAGTCCATGCATTTGTCACTTTAACATAGAACAACTGCAGTTTCATATTAGCAGGATGTCCTTAATTTTAATATTACTTAAAGAAGCAACTTCAGCTGATTCAAAATTCTGCAGCAAGAGTTCTGATGAAGAGGAGCAGCGGGAGATCTTATTTCACCATTCAACCTTCACTTCATTGGCTTCCTGTTAAATCTAAGATGCAATTTAATGTTCTTCTTACACTTGAATTCATCAAGACTTAGCTCCTTCTTCCCCTGGAGAACTTCTAGCTCTATAATATCCCAACAGAGAGCTTCACTCTCAGGCTGCAGGTTTACTTGTGGTTTCTAGAGTTTCCAAAAGTAGAATAGGAGAAAGAGCCTTCAGTTATCAGACTCTAGTTGAACCAGCTCCCAGTTACTGTTTGGGTTGCAGCCACCTTCTCTGAGTCAACTTAAAGTCTGAGTCATCTGAAAAAATCCTTAAAATTAGGGCTCAGGTCCTGGATTCAAGTACTAAAAGTTTGGACTGTTTGTGTGATTTGGAATTATATTTTGACTTTGGACTCAATTGGAGTGAACTGGATCATAAATGTATCACACCGCCTGAAATAAATGGGAATATATTGAGTCTGAATGAGACTAGATTTGATTGTTTTGCCCTGTTTGTGTTCCATGTAAAATGTCTTGAGATAACTTTTGTTGTGCATTGACGCCATACAAATAAAAGTGACTTTACTTAAAGCTGAATTCACAACAGTAGTAGAAGTAGAATTTTTGTTACCAAAACAGTAGCGTCCGTCTCCGGTGAAACCAACTGTACATTCACAGTTGAACTGGAGGCCGTCACCAGGTCGGCACACGGCGTTGATGTCACATTCATGCCGGCCAGTGAAGCACGGATTTTGTTCTGGAAAATCACCTGGCAGAGAAAAAAAAGCACCTTCCAGGTTAAACTCAAAAGCCAGAACCACTATATCTGGCAGATTCACTTATGCAGATTTAATGTGTCGGTAAATATATGTGTACATAAACTTAGCGCAAAAAGTAAGGACATTTATGCTTGGTAGATTATTTCTTTGTTGTAACAATGCTTCTTGGCAATACATCTTATACTGTTGGAAAGCCTGTTTATTTCCCTTTTAAATGGTGCCACATTTGTAAGGAACATGCATTTGTGTGATGAGCAGCAGAGTTGAGGATGTGGGTTGTTGTGACCATGAAATAATTACCCAAATCTTCTCTGCCAATGTCAAACAGCTTGTTTTGAGCTTCTGGTACCATTGCCAATCAGGCACCTGGGACCATGGGCCCTGCTACAGTGGCCAGTAGGTGTCTGCTCCAAGAGTCGGGATGCCACGTTTGACTGATCTGGATGAGGACAACTTTAAGCTGGTGTTCCACAAAACCAAGTGTGTCCATTGTTTGGTGTGAGCCCTGGTACCATCTCCAAACGGAAGGCGGGCTGTGACCAGCATGAGGAGGAGGAGCCAGGTTTGGTTCTTCCACGCGCTGCTGAGGCTCCTGTTTGTTCAATGGATCAATTCTTAAAATTGTTGTCTTAAAGTTGTTTGGCATCGGCAGAAAAGATTTGGTGAAAAAAGTGAAAATCTGCTAAACACAAATTAAATGATATGTTCCCCATAAAGTTGGAATAATTTTGTTTTCAGAAACATTCGTCTTTTATTTTTTTATTTTTATACTTCTAATTTATAATCACTGATTAAGAATGAGATAAAAATCATGCCACAGTCATTTTTGATGAGGCCAGTAAATTTGAAGGAGCCTTTAAAGTCGTATCCTTTTCGATTTGACGTACATATCATCTGTATTTATGTTGATTTATCTAACTGACAAATCTTCATTTCAAAAACAGATATTCAGAGAGATTCTCTGATTAGTAGTTAACCCGTCTGCAAATCAGAAATATAAAAACTAAACTGGAGGTCGGGTCAGGAGGTACGCTGTAGCCCAGACTCCACTGCGGGGTTCGGTCCGGGCCGGTACTGTTTGGAAGGGTTTAGAACGGTCCAGCCAACGTCAGACCCCAGTGGACATGCGGGGTTCAGACCAAATGACTAGAGCATCTCCACAAACGTGACGTTATAAACAGCAGCCATGGAGGGAATCCAGCAGGTTGTTTACTGCTCCATCCAGCTCACTCTGAGTCACTTTATCACCAACTACAGCCAGGAAGGTTTGTGGTCCCAGGGCCGACTAGACCTTACTGTTTTCTGTCTGCCAATCAACGGATCATATGTGATGCCAGTTGCTCCGCCCTAACAGCCCCAGGATTGGTGTGGTATGGTTCAGTTGTATGGGATCATTTTATAATGGAAACGCACTGGACCAAACCGGACCAAACTGGACCAAACCGGACCAAACTGGACCAAATCGGACCAAACTGGACCAAACCAGGCTAAACCGGACCGAACCATGCCAAACTGGACTAAACTGGACCAAACCGGACCAAACCAGATCAAACTGGACCAAACAGGGCTAAACCGGACCAAACCAGATCAAACTGGACCAAACCAGGCTAAACCGGACCAAACTGGACCAAACCGGACCAAACCAGACCGAACTGGACCGCACCGGACCGAACCAGGCCAAACTGGACTAAACTGGACCAAACCGGACCAGACTGGACTGCACCGGGCCAAACCAGACCAAACTGGTACAAACCAGGCTTAACCGGGCCAAACTGGACCAAACCAGGCTAAACCAGACTAAACTGGACCAAACCAGACCAAACCAGATCAAACTGGACCAAACCGGGCTAAACCGGACCAAACTGGACCAAACCAGACCAGACTGGACCAGACTGGACCAGACTGGACCAAACCGGGCCAAACCGGACCAGACTGCTCAGTGGAAACAGGGCATATGATTTCAAGAGTTAGCTTACATAATTCACAGATTTGTAGATCTGTGAATTATGTTATGGGGACCAGTCCAGGTTTGCATTTCGCCTGTACTGACCTGGGAAAGGCCCCAGCGGACCCCCTAACTCTGTTAGGATTACAAGGGTCTCGAGCAGCGATGACTGCATTAGATATGACAGCAAGTAAGATCGAGCTGAACTTCAGATCCCGGTGAAACCGCAGGCGCTTACAGTGGTTCTGTGTGTGTTTCTGTATCTATTTATATTTTATTTTTTAATCTTATATATGCAGCATTTGCACATTTGTTACATTTTTTTTTTGTTTAGTCGCTGCACTGTAGGCCTTTGAGGAAAGAAATGTTTGTGTTGCAAATGTCAGGATTAAAAAATAACGTTGACTTGACTTTTATAGGATTAGAGAGGTCATGTGACATTCTGATGTCATAGGGCTTTAATCTGGAGTTAAACTCTCAAACTCAGCTAAGTTAAGTAAAAGATATGACAGTCAGAGGGAACGCATTAGTTGTTTCCCTTGTTTACCAAATCTGCAGCTTCTGCTTGGGAATAAAATTATTTTACCACCCAAACAGAAACATAGAAATGAAGAGGAATGTCACTACACGTGCTTCCTTCATGCAGCTGGACGGTGCGCTTCAATAGGCGAAGTTTCTCTCAGGAAACATGACACAGATGTTCCACTTCCTGCCAACAAAGCCCAGCTGAGTGGTGTTTGCTTTTCTAACTGTGAGACCCTCCAGCGCCCCCTCAACAAGCCCCACCTGATCTTTTACCTTTAACCCTTCTTCTGTTGTTTAAACATGACAAAATAAAAAAGTAATTGGCTGGTATCACAGTGACCTCAGCACCTGACCTCCACCCTTGCCAGTGATCTCACAGTCCCTCTGACTGCAGCTGAAGTAACACAGCCTTGCTCAGTTTAGTGTTCATCTCCCGCTCACGTTCCACTTGAAACTCCGCTGAGACGCTGAACTGCCGGAGGCGTGTTATACCGCATTCCTCAGCCTAATAAGACAACACTTAACTGTGACTGTTCCTGACAGACGACCTGGAGACACGGACATGAGCAGTATTACAACTTCCATCTGGAAGCTCCAAATATTATCAACCAACACTGTGTTTATCTCTGAACAGTATTTCCTCTGTTTGTACATGAGTATAAACTGAGTATTCACACTTGTTGTTTGTTCACGTGTAATATCACTTGTTACTTTATGGGTTGAGGACTGATCAGAAATTAACTCCAATTCTAAAAATCTATTTTAAAAATTCCCCTTTATGCCTTGCTTTCTCATTAGCTGCGGCTTAGACATGGAATCACTGACGGCTCCAGATATCCTAGATATCCATCTGGATTAAAGGAGGCTGAGGGATGTGTCCAAGAGTCTCTTTGATGCATCTTTGAAAACTTCACAAACACCAGTCATGAGCCAAATGGAAAGTGCCAATTGGTTGCCATATAGCTTCCAATAAAGGGTTTTTGTCTGTCTTGAGGCGGCGTGAACATCTCCAGGCTTGGAGGCATCTGGGATTGAATTTCAAACAGTGGAATCATGTTTTCTGGGAGGAAGAATCAGTCTAAACTCTTTCTTCAGAAGAAATGGACACCCCGTCCTTGGGACTAAAGACAGAGAAGGTAACCCAACTGTTAACAGCCACGAGTTCAAAGCGAATGGTCTGTGATGGGACGGGATTATACCAACACCCACGCCAAAGGTCACTGCTCTTCTGTGATGGCAGCAATAACGCAGAATAGTACACTGAGAGTTTAGAGCAAGGATCCTGTCTTCAAGACCACATCACGCATCTTTCAACAACACAGTGTAAAACCACATTACAAAGGCGGTTTTGAAGATGGGAATGGGGGTTCTGGACTGGCCTGCCTGCAGTCCTGACCTGCTCCCAACAGAGAACACAACTCTTTGTGTCTGTAAAGGTATTGGTACTCACTGTGGACCGAGCCAATCTTGTTGCTCATGGCATAGCGGATGAGATTGTTTTGAGTATCAAACATCACAAAGATTTGATCCACACTGAGCTGCTGGGTGGACGGAGTCACCCTGGAGTTCTCAGCATGTGGGCAGCTCTGGAAGGTGATGGTCTGACGCCACTGGTAGCTTCTGGTCTGACTGTCACCGTCGGGCGAGACGATGTCATAGGCCCGGTTGGAGGAGGACGTGATCACTGGGCGAATAAGGAGAAACAATTAGATGTTACAATTTCAGATCACAGAAGTGGATACCTTTGCTTTAGAAGACTCGGTTTATGTTTGAGCCTAATTTGTTCCATTTCATGGGTTTTTCCAAAAGAAAATTAGATTTGAATAAACACTTGCCTGAAAGTATGACTTGTGTTCTTCTAAAAATGTATGCAGTCATGCAGAAGTTAGTACCCCTCCTCTAATTCTCTGTTCCGTGTGTGTTTAAACATAATACAAGTCATCGGACCACAGCAGGTCTTAGTATTGGACCAATGCAACCTCAAACAAACAGCACCATGCCATTCTTCATTCGAAAACAATGAAGCAAAAGAGAAATCGTAAGTATTGGGGGTTACTTAGGGGCAAGTTGCAGCTTGGTTGTGATCGTAGAGGACAACTGTTGCCACATTCGTCAGGAAATGATTATAAAACTGTTTTTTCCAAAAAAATTGGAGTTCAACGCTCTACAGCACAGGTGGCAAACTCCAGTCCTCAGGGGCTGAGGATGTTTTAGATGTTTCCTTGCATCAACACGCCTGACTCAACGGATCATCATCAGCTTGTCACCAAGGTTTCCACAAGTCTGTTAATGGGACAGTCATGTGAGTCAGGCTGTGTTGAGGCAGGGAAACATCCTAAACACACAGGACAGCGGCATTCGAGTACTGGAGTTCGACACCCCTGCTCTAGTGAGAACGATGACTTACAATGGAAACCACGTCCCAGAAATGGTCAGACAGTGTGATGCTTAAAGGACCATAAAAAAACGTATTTAAATAAAAATAAACCAAGAAGAAAACATTACATCGCAGACCCTACAGGTTAATGTCCAGGACCAGGGTCTTGGCATGTGACGAAATAAGATTTTTATATGGGTCTGAGACAAATCTCATCATTCTTGTTGACATAAATGTCATCTTTTATTCCATGGGTGGTTAGCAAACGGTGTATGTGGTGTATTACCACCAACAAGTGGTGCAGCGGGTTAGTTTGCTGTAACAGAGACACCGAAAGGTCCATAGACGAGATCGTCCGTGTTACAGTTCCAGCGTTCCCCTGGATCCCCTGCCCTCATGGAAATCAGGTTCTTTCTAATGAGAACCATACAATATTTCAGCAGACACACCTCATACCCACCGTCAAACACGCCAGTGGAGGGACGATAATTTGGGGCTGTGTTGCTGCCACAGGACCTGGGCACAGCCATTAAGTCGAGCATGAACGGTTCTGCACACCAGAACATGTATGTAATGTATGAGGTCATCCGTCCAGTAGCCAAAGCTTGTAACTGAGCCATGCAACAGGACAATTATCTAAAGCACAGCAGCAAAGCTACATCAGGATGACTGAAAAACAAAAGAATCAAGGTTTCAGAGTGAACTCGTGAAAGACCAGCCTAATTGAAATGCTATGGTGGGACATAAAGAGAGTCGTGCATGAGCAACTGCTCCAAAACGCTAAATAACTGAAGCAATGTTGTAACAAGAACAGGCCAAAGTTCACCCACAATGATGCGAGAGTTATACCAGAACACTGCTTCAACTTACTGCTTCCTCCAAACTATTGCACCATCAGAGTACTTAGTTTCCTCATAGGATTTTATTCCTTTTTGCTTCATTTTTAAACCTGGCATTAATGGTATGATAAAAAAAACCTTATTCACTGTTCGTATGAGGTTGTATTTACTTAAAACTTAAACCCACTTAATTTTTATCATGTTTTTATGTTTTTAATACACACAAACACACACACCATAGAATTAAAAGAGGAGGGATACTTAACATTTACACAACATATCAATTAAGCAACTGCACTGACTGATTTTATAATCTAATTTATTATAAGCTCTCATATTGGTTACAAAATACTGGCTGTATATTATTGTATGTAGGCTGTAGCCAGTTCATGTTAAAGCTGACCAGAGGACATTAGCTTCGGGCTTAGTTCATGGAGTGTTTTGAAGGTGTACGTTGTTTCGCTCTTACAGTTTCTGTCATACTGGTATATCTCCTTGTATGGGTTGATCTGGACAGAGTATCCCGGCGGGATGGCAGGGAGACGTCCTTCCAGCTCTGTGCTCATTATCAGGTGGCTGTGTTCATCGATTCCTTTAAACGTCTGCTTGATGACCAGCCGCTCATTATGAGGCTGGAAGATCACTTCCGCCTGCCGGGAAAACACTCCACCTGCATGGATGTGCAAGGAAATTAGGGTGTGGTTGTATTTACTTTCATCCAACTATTAAGCCATCAGATTTCAACATCTATCTAAGCAGGGTGTACTAAACTGGACACAAACTTACTAATCCATACATAACTGAGCTAACACCGTCTGACCCCTCACTGATTACTGTGAGGTCTGAGATGTGTTAGACGAGACTGTGTTAGGTGGGGTCATAAAGCTGTGCAGCTGTAAGGACCTTTGTTAGATTGGCATTAGCAAAATGATCATGGTCAGATGGTTGCATCTTATAACATTGTGGAGATCCACTAGTCAGCAAAGCAAAGCAGTGGAGATCGGTGAGGGACAACCATCACCTGTCCCAACGATGGTGATGGTGTTAGACAGAACAGGGCAGCTTCAGGAGTTTATTCAGTACAGGGACTAAAGCTGACCTGGCAGCACACAGTGGACCAGCAGTGTATCAGGCTGCGATAGTATCGCAAGTTTTGGGTCATCAGTTTATATAGAGCGATTAAAAATAGGGCTAAACATAAAAAACATAAACAAAAACAAGAAAAAGACAAACAAAGCACTAGACTGCACTTTACACAATAATCAACAACATGTGTCCTCTCACCGATGAGACTGAAGCCGTTTTGGTATCCAGGCTGCTGCAGGGCAAAGGCCCAGCCAATAATCCCACCAAGGGACGACAGCAGCTGCAGGGAGGGGCCCACGCTGCCTGGGATGTTGCTGATGGCGATATAGGCTCGTCCATCATTAGGTACCACGTAGGAATGCAAATCATAGCTATCAAGCTCTACTGGTGACGTTGAGTTCCCCACAAACAAGCGACCTTTCACCTTTCCGTTCATCCTCTGGGGTTTACCTGAAAAAAATACCAAAGCTTTCATTACAAAAAGATGTACTCCCTCTTTAGACAACAGGACGATCTAAGTTCATGTGAAACACAAGAAGATAAGTCAAGTGCACGTGGACTTTACTACTTTTTCCCCTGTCTTTTGTAAATATTATCTTTCTTTCTTTTTTTTCTTAAGTTCCAGCTTTGTTAGGGTTCATGTGGCATCACATGACAGGCTGGTCCTACCTACACTGGTGGCCAAGTACTCATCTGCAGCTGAAAGCAAAACGGAAAAACTCCCACCTGTAAATGTATGTCGAGTAAACTTGAGCCATCCCATAAAATGTCATTGTCGATACTTTTAGAGAGGTTATAACAGAAAGGCAGCTCACAACTCCTGTCAGATAGATCACTTTTAATAAATCTGCTGGCAGGAGAACATGTCCACCTCTCGTTGGACTGAATCCCATGTAATATTTAGTGATGGCAATCTGACTAGAAAACACGCAAGTTTCACTTAGACAACATATGTTGTCCAGCTGCTGTGACTTTAGTTCTAGTTGACATCATGTACTTTCTCAGCAGAATCAGAAATACTTAAATAATCCCCAGAAAACTGTCACACATGCACTCTCTTTCAGTCACTTTCCCCGGCATATCCCCCAAAAGTGGCAAATGTCTGAATGCAAGCATGAATTACAAAGCTGAAGCAATAATGAATTGTATATAATGGTATTTTAAATATAAGTCATATCTTTATATAGTCAGGAGCCCCAAAACTGTTTCTACCTTCTGCAACACAGTCTTTTCCATTGCCATAGAAGCCAGGCCGGCAGTGGCAGCAGTATCCGTCCCTATAATCTCGGCAGTCGCCAAAAGCTGAGCATTTGTGTCTGTTGTTGGAGCATGTCTCCAAATTGTAGGAAAATACTGTGGAAAAAAATCAGTCAGCTAGGATTTGGGGAAATTAAATTAAAGGTGATCTTGATAGACAAAAACATTTTCGATTTACCATCAACGTTCAGATCTTCATCTTCACTGACCACAACAATATGGGGGTGCTGGTGGCGTGAATGTGGCGGCACTGGTTGGACAGATGCTGGGTTAACGTATCGGGGTTCAGGATGCCTTGTGCCGACTGGAGACTGTCGCGGCTCTGTGGATTCGGGGATGTTTTGTGTTGGTTGAACCCTTTCTGGGCTGGTGTATGTTGGTGTAACCGTCACTAATTCAGGGTATTCTCGCTCAAACTGGCCAGGCGTTAGATAATCAGGCTTTTCAGTGTGAAGCTGGGGGTATCCTGGCTTGACGGTTTCAGTCTCTGGGTGACCGGGTCGGTAGTCTTCAGAAATCTCAGTATGGTACTCCTCCTTAACCTCTGGAGAGCTGGTGACCACTCCTGGCATGATGGCAGTGAACGCTGATGAAGCGCCAATCTTGTACACCCAAACTCCACCTTTTCCTGAGTTTGTTTTCCTGGTTGGATACAGAAAGAAAGAAAATCTGTCTCAATCAAATAACATTTTTTTAAGTGGACAGTCTGTGCCCTATCTATGATATTTAGAGTAAACTGTTAAAGAAAACACATTTTTGTTAATTCTTTCCAACATGAAACTGTTTTTTTAAAGGTATAGTATCATATCTTATATATGCAGTTATTTAAATCCTTAGAAAAAGGTAAGAATACGTATTTACAGCCCCGAATTAGGAAAAAGATGGGATGATATGGAAAATGTAAACACAAAAAACGGCGACGCTACTTCAAAGGTAATGACTGCAAACAGGTGACTGTAAAGGTGATTTGGTTCAACAGCAGCGTCCATGAACGTCTGTCTTTGAGGAGCAAAGCTGAGGAGGAGACCGCCTGTACTTTGTCAAGGTGAGAAACTCAAAAACAAGACTGCATTCAAATATTTCTCCTAATTAAATACATGAAGGACATTTGGTCTGTAAAGGGAAAGGTTGCAAAGCTGAGGAGGAACTATGGTCTGTGATCTTTGAGCCTTCAGACAACAGAGCAGCAACAACCAACATTAGGGATTACCATGGAAACCTTCGTTACCGCTGCAAAACAGAGCTAAATTCACCAATGCCACTCAAAACTTTAGTGTGTTAAAAACAAAAACAACATATGCTATCATCCCAATTGATCAAGCCAACTTTGTTTGATTCAGTGTTATAATTCATCAATTAATTAATCATAACAGGGATTGATTAGACATTAAATGTGCATAATCTAGTAGCATTTAGACTTTATATTTCAGTATAAACAACTAATGTCTCCACTAGTCGACCAGTCAGATGCCTACGTAGTGAGTTCCCTGATGGATGTCTCTTCATCAGTAGTGGTCCGAAAGTACGTCCCCTGTCTGGTGCTCCATAACCAGCCCCGGACGAGGCCTTCATTGAAGCCCGCCTCCACCAGCTTAATGTCGCCCCCTATCGATGTGGAGAGGAACTGCAGGCCGTTGCTGGGGTACAACAGGATTCCCCAGGTGAACGACTCGGTGGAAGCTACAACCAGCTGGAAGGTGTTTCTCTGAGAGTACAAATGAGAAAATTGTGAGCAGCAAACGCACACGAAAACACAACTTCACACAGTTAAAGGATCAAATGGAGTCACGGCCACCAGTTTTATCCAGCCATCCTAGTTATCGTCTACTTTTAACACTACTAAAGCTGATTATCTTGTCAAATGATTTGGTTCAGGTGCAGAAGAAAGCTCACGTTTCTAAAACATCCTCTGACTTTCCCAAACAAATTCCCAAGCAGTCCCTCACCATTGTGTCCACTCCATCCCCTCGTTCAAACGTCCCCTGGGCAGCCATGTTCTCCCAGGTGACGATGACAGCATGGATGGGCTCCACTCCTTCTTCTCCGGGGAAAGCTTGCCTGATGTGCTCGGCAGCTCGACTCAGTAAACTGGGGCTGCTGTCCTGCCTGAAGTGGACCTGCCCTTGTCCGTCTCCATTCCAGAGGTTTCCCAGCAGAGCTGCAATCATTTTGAAACCACTAGGCATGTTCCCCAGATATTCCTCCTGGGCTGTAGGTTTGCTGAAGGCCACAAACCCATTGGTGTTAACCTGAAACAGAAGGATTATTAAGTGTTTTAACTGTAGATTTTCTTCCCTCTTTCCAGGTAGACTGTAACAGGTATAACGTCTTCGCAAGTGAGAGACGTTTTGTCTCTCTCTTATGAAATATACATTTCTTACACAGAGAAAGTGATCGTTATTATGCAGCCTTTTGTATTTCCAACATTGCATCTACCTTTCTCCAATTCTTTATATACTAATCATCCATAATTATGAGACAATCAGAAGGGAAATATGTTTACGACTGATCCATGCAGTGTCCATATATCACACAACATACAAAAGTCAAGGATATCTTTTTACAGTTTTTAATACAGCTACAGTGGAGACAAAGACACCCATTGAAAAGTCCAGTAAACGTTCTAAACTCTTGCACAAGCCGATGTCCTACCGCAGTTCTGCTGGGCTAGTCAACAACGCCACTTTCACACAGAAGAATGGGAACTTTTTAATCTCATTAACTCATATCTGCCTCACACTGAAGACCATAGTTCACTTTTTCAGAATTATGAATTCATATGAATGACAGAGAAAGAGATCCACCCAACTCTAACACCCACGGCTGTCAGCACAAGGCAAGCCTATCAGACTTCAGACTTCTGTTTTGTGTAGGCAATAAAACTGCCATAGAAAAAGACGAAGGATTTCACCCCAAGTCCAACACCATGAGACTAAACAAGAGGGTGGGGATTAGCGAATATCAAAGCCACTATCCCAGATGAAACAACAAAGCTCCAGGAATACAGCCAGAAGATGGCCCCTATGGACCAGCTGCCGAGTTAAAGTCTCAGACGCCAGAAATTCAATGACGAAGAAGAGGAACCACCTTGGAAAGAGAAGCCGATGCACAGCATGTGCCATCGGCAGACTGAAGAAGCAGCTGACATCAAGGAATCCTACCAGTGCCTGGAAAAGGCTGGTCTGAAAGACAGCACGGAGGCATTAATCATAGGAGCACAAAAACAGGCCCAAAGCACCAGTGCAATACAGGCCAGGGTCTATTACATCAGACAAGACCCAGCTGCAGACTGTGCAAAGATGCCCCAGAGGCAATCCAGCACATAACAGTGGGATGCAAGATGCTGGCAGGCAAAGCATACATGGAATGCCACGACCACGTTCTGGTAACAGTGAACACATCTGTACAAATTGTGGATTTAACATGGACCAGAGAAAGCAGAGAAGACCATTGTCTGAGGAGAAAGTAAATTCTAGACCAGCATGTTAAGAGTGAAGGACAGAAGACCATCTCCAATATCTTGATGTTCCTGTAACTACAGTTGCAAATGTCATTCAGAAGTTTTAACCAAAGATCCAGAACAACTTCTAAAGAGATTCAAGGTGAACGCCAAGGTCAAGCTACATCTGTAACTGTTCAAGCCAAAGTGGACTTAGTGGAAGACAACTCCACTCCTGAAAGCAAATCACAACATACAGGACGGAAATTTATCAAAATGCATGTTGACAAGCCACAAAATCTCTGGAAGAATGAGCTTTGGACAGATGAGATAAAATTGGAGCTTTTCAAGCAAGTCCTTAGAGGTTGAGACAAGCTCCTGCCTTGTGTTAGGTACTTCAGGACCATCTTTAATGTCAATCTTATCTTGAGATTTTTTCAGAACACAGCTACTATGACAGACTAAATTCAGAAAGGTGCAGCTCGTATGTCTTGGTCAGATAAGCAGACAAGCAGATACATCATAGATCAAGCAGCCAGCAGCAACATGTGTTAAGTTTAACCCCTAAAAACACGTGCTGTGAGTTGGAGATGGTGCTGGAAGACGTGAGAGGTGAGGAAATATGAGACCAAGAGCAACGCTGTGCTGGTTGAGTGGCTTTGTAAAGCCTGAAGTGTCTCGGCAGAGTTGTGTCTTCGCAGGGAGCCTTTGACCATCACCCTCCTCCCCCCAACGCTACATTCCAGCCGCCCCACAGACTTCCTCAACGGAATCGCATGAATGACAGCAGGGTGTGGGTGAAGGGCTGGGGTCTCCCAGCAGGTATCTGACATCAGAGCACAGGCCTACTGAGCTGAAGATGCTTGTTCTTCATCAGGGCATCCTTTGTCTAAGCAGAAAACGCCTGAAGCTCCACACATCACCAAAGCTTCCATAAGTGGATGCACTGACTGATAACAGGTTCAGGTATGAGCTTTGACTACGCAAGCTGAAAATAAACAGAGATCTCCACGTTAATGCCCTGCTTCCTGCCTGTCATCCGGCACAGATAATGTTTAAGTTAGTAAACTCAAACAACATAAACACAGACATTTTAAAGAGGTTTCCAATATTGCCTACAGTTGACACCACGCTTTCAGGAGATGAAATTTAATCTTTCACATGTAACTCTCAATTAGAAAAAGGCCATAAAAAGAAGTCGATAAAGAGATTCAGTCGTCTTCCGTATTTCTCCATGTGCTTTTGAATAACAAGAAGACTGTCTGAGTCCATGTGCCTTCAGACTCTGCTGCTAAGTCTTGTGTTTGCGGAATAAAAACCTAAAAAAACAACAAAACAAAAAAATCTATATTTCAATGATTTTCTTATGTATTTGTTGATGAAACAGAGATTTTCTGCTCATTTTTGCTCCTCAAAGACTCAGGCTTTCGTGGATACTGTTTTTGTACCAAACTGTCAATACATTAGAATGAAGGAATGAAGGAATCAATCTACAATTCATCAACCGTCCATGGGAATATAATGGCAACACATACGGGGAATCTAGTTTAGGAGTGGCACTGTGCTTGTTAGACTGAGCTGTGCGAAGCTTCGTGCTGTTTCGGCTCAGCTTGTTATAACGTCTGTACTGTCAGTGGACCTGCAGAACTGGGATCACGTGTTCCCCTTCAGGGAAACTTCCCAGGATGCCTCTGACATCACTCATGGCCAACCCCTGAGATCACCGTTATCAGTGTGAGAGGGCGGGAACACTCGAAAGACTGCCATCTGGTTTTGGAGGACAGATGTGTTGTGTCGACTCGTTCCAGATGTGCCAACTCCATGTAGACACGCTGCTTCCTGTCACGGATCAAGCGTACAGCCAGAAAACCTCTACGGCAGCCAAGGCTGGAGCCGAGCCAGGAGACAGATATTATCACCGTTAAAGTTTTTATTTCTCTTAAATGTGAATGTAAAAGAAGGCTTTAAAAATGTCATCGTAGGACTGATAATTACCAGGGAAGTAACAGCACTTATTTTGGGGATCTGGGGAGTTTATTTGGACAGACTTAAAAGAGGGGCTTGGTCCTTTATAGACTTGAGGCTCACAGCAATCAATTAGAGCTTCAAGAAAATCCAGGAGAGGACGTTGAGCGATAATAACTGGCAGCTGTTACTCTCATGCAACATGCATACAACTTCATGTTATTTTAATGCCTCAACTGCTCTTGTGCTCCTATGATGACCCTCCTGCTCCACCCGGCTGACCTTCAGCAGGAGGGTCTGATTCCAGGTCCTGATCCAGGGTTCTTTCCTCTTAAAGGGGAGTTTTTCTTGCCACTGTTTGGCTTAAGGTTTTGATACAGTATTTCGTACTATAACGCACTCTTTATTTTATCTCATTTATCTTGCAAGGAGAACGTACAGAGAAACGCAGTTACATTTCTGCTCTGCGTCTCTGCCTGAACCGTGTCTCTGTCGTCCTCCTTTCTTTTTATTGAAAATTAGGAGGTCCCTAATGACATGAAGATACGCAGCACCAAGGGATGCGGGGTTGCGTCTGCTTAGGACGCAGGAGGATGGTGCATGCAGTTGCAAGATGCAAGATGTCTTCTCTTGTGACGTATCATCTTATAAGATAAGCAGTATATAGTGCAGTAAGATAAAGATGAGATAAAAAAAAGAGTGTGTTAAAGTACAAATTACTGTATCAGGTTTTTGTCCCACTAGGCGGGTTTTTACCTGCCGTTGTTATGTAATAATAATGAGCTGGGATAGACTCTGGCAGACCCTCCTGACCCTGCAAACGATAAATAGGGTATAGAAAATGGATGGATGGACGGATGGATGGACGGACGGATGCCAGTCACATCATCGTTACGTCACGGTAACGTCACGGTAACATCGCGGTAATGTCCCGTCACGCCACCGTCACGTCACGCCACCATCACGCCACCGTCACGCCACCGTCACGCCACCGTCACGCCACTCCTGGCTCCAATCCCTCATCCACATGGTCTAGTAATGAAGCCACTGCTCCACACATAGCTATTGTTTTTACATGTTAAACATTTTGCTCTCCTTTACCTCAGTCTTCTTCTTCTCTTTATATTTAGTTCCTGAATTTGTTGGCTTCCACGTCACAAAAACTTAAAAAGGAAATCTATGCATTAAGACCTTTAGTGCAGAAATAGCATTAGAGTGCTGTTTCACAGTAGATGAATTCTGAATTAGTTTAAAAACAACTTCAACTGATTCCAACAAGGCACCGTAATAAAAGAGGCTACAACAAAAGCTTTATGTAAATTTTTATGCATTTTATAACTGTCACTTTAATCTTTCTTTTGGGATGGACGTCTTTCTCAAACATTGCTTCCATTACAAACAAGATAAATATTGTTGAGATGCTTTTATAAATGCGTGTACATTTGAAGGCCTTCAAAGGAAGGTTTTGTAAACATTCTGAATCGCTATAAAAGCCGCGGGTGTGCAGATTTAATATTTGAAGACATACATTTCCTGTTCTGCATATGAATGCAGCCCATGGCTAAACCCTGTTTACATTATTTTTCCTACAAAAACAAAGCGGATTATGTGACCGGTCTAAATTAGATAAATTTTGCCCTTGGCATCTGAAATGAACTCAGACATGAAGGTGGGAGCCTCACAGTGTCTCGTCCACTTCCTTTAGAGATGGAGACATCTGTGTGGTCTTCCTTTATAAACAGTGAAATTGAAAACAAATGGTGAAGTGGCTGGAACAAGGCAGGAAAAACAGTCTGGACATGGATGCATGAAGGTGTCCAGAAGGAGCATCAGCTTGTGCAAGGCAAGGCAAGGCAAGGCAAGGCAAGGCAAGGCAAGGCAAGGCAAGGCAGGGCAAGGCAGGGCAGAGCAGGGCAGGGCAAGGCAAGGCAAGGCAAGGCAAGGCAAGGCAAGGCAAGGCAAGGCAAGGCAAGGCAAGGCAAGGCAAGGCAGGGAAGGGCAGGGCAAGGCAAGGCAAGGCAAGGCAAGGCAAGGCAAGGCAAGGCAAGGCAAGGCAAGGCAAGGCAAGGCAAGGCAAGTTTATTTGTATGGCACATTTCATGTACAAGACAATTCAAAGTGCTTTACATAAAAAGAGTTACAAAATGCACTAAGATTAAAAGAGTTGAAAACCAGAAATTAAAGACGGACAGACCTTAGTTAAAAAGGATTAAACAAATGAAAGAAATGGGACAGACAGACAGAAGTGGGCGTGGCCCTGACGACCTGAGGGTTCTGGTTGGTTCATCATGCACCAGGAGATCAGAGATGTATTTTGTCCCGAGACTGTTCAGAGATTTATAATCCAGCAGCAGGATTTTAACATCTGTTCTGGGACTGACAGGAACCCAGTAAAGATCTAAGACCTGGAGTTATGTGGTCCAGTCTCTTGGTCTTAGGAGGACTTGGGACTTAGGACCATCACTAGAACATTCAGACAGCCAAGTCTTCAACTATAACAGACGTGAAGCCAAAAGTCAAACAACAAAGCACACAAGTGGTCTCATTCTGTTTTAAGACATATAACAGGGAGCCCAGTGACAGTGAAAGGTAGGTGTTTGGGATGTTCATAGCTCTTATCCAGAACAAAAAAACTGCTGCCAACCTCTGATTGGACAATAGGATTTTTTGGTGAGTTTCTCTTTCCAAACCATTTCAGATTTAATGTTGAAAATTGAGTCCTTGTTGTCAGGGTCACACCCTGTAGGTACTTTGAGCTTTATGGTGCATTTCCTAAGTCATCCTTAGCAGCTGCTGGTCCTGCAGAGGCGAATGCAGATGCATGACCAGAGGAAGTGGGCAGAGGATGGAAGACACAGACCTCTGGGACTGTGCAGCCTACACACATCTATGTCCCTCAGAACTCCCTCTATAGTTTCAGGCAGAGAAGATTTGACGAATGTTTCATGGGCAACACCCACATGCTGAGCTCAGCTGCTCATCCTACAAATGCATTCATTATAAAAGTGTCACCATTTAAAAGGGAAATAAACAGGCTTAACCGTAGTAGATTTATTGCCAAGAAGCAACAAAGAAATTATTTACCAAACATAAATTTGCTTACTTTTTGCACCAAGTTTATTTTATATTTTATATTTATATACTGCTACAATTGAGAAAAAAGAGGATTGAAAAAGACCAATTTGATTCATCTGAATTTCATGCTGAACGTAGATCTCCAGTCTGGAGTAGCTGTCACTTGACCCAAGGAATGCGTCAACTGTGTGTGTGTGGGTGTGTGAGTGTGTGTGTGTGGGTGGGTGTGTGCGTGTGGGTGTGTGAGTGTGTGTGTGTGTGGGTGGGTGTGTGCGTGTGGGTGTGTGAGTGTGTGTGTGTGGGTGGGTGTGTGTGTGTGTGTGTGTGTGGGTGTGTGTGTGTGTGTGTGGGTGAGGGGCAAATAACAGGATCACCTGTGTTGACTCTTAATTGACTCACATTCCAACCTCTGTTCACATATTTACCGACGACCCAACACCTCTGTGTGTCTTACTGGTGTTTACTGACAAAGAAAGTCCCCCCCAGTTCGGTACGTCTGTGTGCACGTGCATACGCACACAAACGTGCAGCTCCAATGATGTGATCACGGTAACATATCAGCGTCAACAAACACAAAGAGAGCAGACAAAACTTTTAAACATTTTGTTAAAGAAACACTTCACCCTCCAGAGAAACATATCAAACAAGGCAGCATTTTCAAACAGAGATGAAAATATAATCACAGACAACAGAACATGGAGATAGACTTGACTTGACTTGACCCACATCTGTTTTGTGTTGGATGCTGAAGTTATGCTGACAGAGATAATCTCAGTTGGACGAGTCATTTCAGCTGCATGACTTGGACAGTGACAAAGCGAGAGTGGACCTCAACAGGGTTCAGGAAGGAGTTACGGTTTAATAGTGGCGGTGAGGAGGTGGAGCTTCCTGAAACTGTGAGACCAACATGTAGTTCAAGTGCAAACT